>JASAND010019161.1:0-29030 GCA_030248195.1 Trissonchulus latispiculum
ACGGCTTCCCCAAGCGTGACTTACACGTGTCACGAGTTGAATAGTTCGCGCGCTGAGCCAAACTTTAGCTAAGTATAAAGTTGCATTGCAATTGCTTGCGCAATGCTGCAAAGAATTGGAAGATAGATCATTTCGTTTAGAGTTTCAAGCTGCAGCAGAGCTCAGCCAGTCAGTCTGGTTCAGGCAGGCAGGCAGGCAGGTCGGTTAAGTCTCTTCTCTCTCTCTTAAGGTCGGCTGGTTGGAAGGAAGGAACCTAGAAGGAGTTAGCAGGAAGGCTGAGCTCTGCAGCTAAGGTTATTGTGTTGGTCTTTGCAGCTGCGCTGCTGTGTGCAGATCCTTTGGAAGCCAGGCCTATTTTGTATTCATTTATATTTTTTGTGTGCTGTGCCGGCTTCCAATATAATCACTGCTTTTGTAGTTGGTCTAGGTTTAAGCAGTTTAGGTACAAGAGTAGAGGTTGCGGAGAGGGTGAAGCCGCGGACCATTACATGCCAGCGCCGCAACCTATTACTTAGCTAACTATTGCTGGCTATCCGTTACACACGGAAAAAAAACAAACGGACCTAACTTGTCCGGAAGCGAAAATTTTCAAAGTTGAAAATTTTGACCAAAACTTTTTTGCTACTTGTTGTACTCGTCGTGCTGATTCCAACGATACCAAATTTGTCTAGTTTGGTTGAGTATTTAGCTGGCACGGTGCTCTAACGGGTCTCTAAGGGCCGCGCTGAGCCTTTTACACCCATATTATAGGGGGAGCGCTATCGCGCCCCCCTATAATATATATATAATATATAGTAATTATATAGCGCGGCGGGAAAAAACCCAAATTTTCGAATTTTGGCTAACTTTTTTATGAAGCGACAAATCGAAAATCTAACGATAACTACCATGAGGTCTTGCGAAGAGCTTCAAAATGAGCCATAAAACGTCTCGCTATCGTTTACGGTTGGTGAGAAATTTTCGACCAAACCGATGGGAAAAAACCCAATGCGGGAAAAAACCCATGGGAGGGAAAAAACCCAGCCGAATTTTTTGCTGCAAGCACGCCAGAACGGTTTTGACTATACCATTCGAAAGAGCGGGTCATTTTTAGTACATCTGAATCACAAGTAACAAAAATGCTCCGCACAAAAGGGGATAATATGTGTGTTGGGCCTATGTCTATCCTTTAAATTCCGGTTGAGAAAGGCATAAATCCGGCACCGCAAAAGTTGCTCAGCTCACTTAGGGCTTTCATTTGATACCAAATTTTACCACTTTTGAAAAATTTTATTTTTGACCCAAAATCGCCTATGTCCTCACCCCACCCCACCACAGCGCTCTACAGCCACTTTGGGTGTGCATTTCTATGGCAAAAGTTGCTCAGCTCACTTAGGGCTTTCATTTGATACCAAATTTTACCACTTTTGAAAAATTTTACTTTTGACCCAAAATCGCCTAAGTCCCCACCACAGCACTCTATAGCCACTTTGGGTGCGCAGTTCTATGACAAAAGTTGCTCAGCTCACTTAGGGCTTTCATTTGATTCCAAATTTTACCACTTTTGAAAAATTTTATTTTTGACCCAAAATCGCCTAAGTCCCCACCCCACCCCACCACAGCACTCTACAGCCACTTTGGGTGTGCATTCCTATGGCAAAAGTTGCTCAGCTCACTTAGGGCTTTCATTTGATACCAAATTTGACCACTTTTGAGAAACTTTATTTTCGACCATTTGACCCTCCCACCCGACTGACCCTTCAAACGGCAAAGTAGAACCAGCCCAGCAAAATAGGTACGTCGGACGGCAAAACGAATACCGGGAATGAGCTGGGCACACCAGAAAACCCCTATAGACAAAGTTTTGAGAGGCCAGGTAGAGCCTACTATGGACCTCCAGGAAGCGGTTTCCGACTTGACCCTCCAGACGGCAAAGTAGAACCAGTCCAGCAATATAGACACGTCGGACGGCAAAACTGATACCGGGAATGAGCTGGGCACACCAGAAAACCCCTATAGACAAAGTTTTGAGAGGCCAGGTAGAGCCTACTATGGACCTCCAGCAAGCGGTTTCCGTCTTGACCCTCCCGACGGCAAAGTAGAACCAGCCCAGCAATATAGACACGTCGGACGGCAAAACAGATACCGGGAATGAGCTGGGCACACCAGAAAACCCCTATAGACAAAGTTTTGAGAGGCCAGGTAGAGCCTACTATGGACCTCCAGGAAGCGGTTTCCGACTTGACCCTCCCGACGGCAAAGTGGAACCAGCCCAGCAAGATGGGTGGATCTGACGGTAAAACTGACTGCGGGAATCGATTCTCCGTGCCAGAAAACCATTGTATGGAAGATTTGAGCTTTCAAAGTTAAATAGATTGCGAGAAATTTCGATTTTTCATTTTTCGAATTTTCGCCATCTTTGACGGGCCACTGTGGTAGCTAGGGAAGTGATAGAGAAACGCAACCTGGACCGTTAGTTAGTTCAATATATGTAATTTCTGAATATAAAAAGAAATCACCTCCAGCTCGTAGCGTTCGACCTGAGCGACGACCACAAAAATGGTCACTTTTCGCTATGAGCCGACTTTGCGGCGCCACTGCGGCGCTGTGGCGCAGCTGCGGCGCAAGAAAAAGTTGTGATTCTTAAATTCTTTAGAGGGTACTACTAGACCCCATAGCCCTTTAGGTTGGCCCACCGCTGCAGATCACGTGAAAGCGGCGAACATTATGTACAATACAACCATCAAATAGGAGAAACCGGAAAAAAAACATCGCCGCCATAACCGGTCCGGGGCGCAACTTTTTAACGGTAAGTGATACGGGGCTGAAACTTCACAGACATACTAAACTCGATGTGCTCTACAATTTGCGCATGAAATCTGCGCAGGATCTGCGCAGGATTTTGCGCAGCTTATTTTACACTGTCTCCAGCCACTTTTCACACATATTATTATAGGGGTCGCTTGATAAAATATCAATATTTTTGCAAAAAATCATGTAAAATTGACTTTTCAAAATTTCGTATGTTTAACACGTAAACATAGGCAAATTTTGGAAATTTTTGAAATTTGCTTAATTTCTGCAGTTTAAGCATCCTACCACATAGAAAACGTGTTTTTATTGCATTTAAAGCCAAACCCGACCTATTTTAGTGAAAAATTAGCGGTTTTTGGCGAAATTTGAAAATTTGGCTTGAAATGGCACCATCTCAGATTTTGGCCACCTGGACCTCACATTGAAGGTCGAACCTAGGTAAAATCTATACCAAATTAATCAGGAGGCTCTACTGAGCTAAGAAATGCATGAATTTTTCCTTTACTGCTAATGGTTAGAAAAAAATTTCATTTTGAAATTTGGGTTTTTTTCCCGCACATGGGTTTTTTCCCGCCGAGTCTAGGTCATCCCCAGGTCACACCACAGGTATTAGAGCCAAATTGCATACACCATCGTGAAGTTCAAGACATATCCTCTGTGAAACTATAATCCGTTTTGGGCTAAGTCTTTCCAGTGGTTCAGGGTGACCCCCCAAATTTGACCCTGCCTGACCCCATGTTGGGACCAAAAATTCCAAAATTTTCAAAGTCCCAAAAAATTTGCTGAGAGGCAGGGGGAGCTACAATAATAAACCCTCCAGGGTAGTTTTGGACGCTCTTTAAGATAGGCTATTAAAATCCGATCTAGCTCATATGGGTGACTCACACTGGCGATGGGTTTTTTTCCCGCATATCGGATTGGGTTTTTTCCCGCCGCGCTATATAGTTTAACTATATAATAAGAAAAATTTTCATAATATATAATTTGCAGGTTTCGTATTCGTGAACCGAATTAATTAATATATATACAAAATACAATCCGAAGCTATTTACAATGTTGTAGCTACAAAAAATTGTGCAAAAATTGTCCACAATTTTAGAAAAAATTTTCGATTTAATATTCAGCTTATATAACTATGAAATTTTTTAAGAAAGAAATAGTTTTTATTTGCCAGTAAATTTCCTATAAACTCAACTTACATTCGAAAAAATCATTCATCGATATTAGAATTTTAATGCTATGCTACGTTTAGCTTTATAATAAAGCAAAATTTTTATAATAAATTGCGATAAATAAATAATAAATAAATTGCAGTTGTGAATTGAAATAATTATATAGAATATATATATACAATCGAAACGTTATTATACAGTGTTCAGTAGCAACAAACAGGCGAAAAATTGCGCAAAAACTGTCCAAAACGTCAGAAAATATTTTCCATTTTTGTAGTGTTAAAAAGATCTGGTTCCGGTTCCGGTTTTTTAAACCCAGTTCCGGTTCCGGTTCCGGTTTTTTGGAGTTCCGGTCGATCCCTAATATATATATATATATATATACGATTCAGGCGCGTAGACAGGGGGGAATGGGGGACCCCCCCGAAATTGTTGACCCACCAATAATTTTTCCCTGCCGTGTGTAAAAGACCCATTTTTCAAAACATTCTCGCGCCTTCGGCGAAATCAGTGTATCGCGTCATCATACTACGTGTTTCGCACCCAAAAACGAGTATATATATACCAAATACGCTATTTGGTGAACTTTGACCATCTTCTGCATCACTTGAATGCATGAACACGTGCTGAGCCTTAAGTATTTGTTAGTTTCAAAGAATGCTCTCTATATATATAAAAATTCCACGAAGGTCACACAATTCTGGGGAGCTTATGGTATATACCTCAAATTCAGTCAAGATTAGTGATGGGCACTGAATATCCGGATATCTGGATATTTATATCCGGATAATATCCAATTTGCGAAAAATATCCGAATATATATCCGTGTACATTTCAGGCAAAGTAATAAAAAATTAGCAAATTGTTGCCAAAAAATTCAAAAATTTATATAAATATTTTTTAAAAATTTCTTTGAAAATATTTTTGAAACCAAAGTGGCTTGTCTGTAAGATAGAAATTAACAGCGTACCGAAAAATTGACAAAAAAACTTAAAGTTTAACTGCAAAATTTTTTTACGTTAATTTTGGAATAGGCGGATACGTAGCCGGATATCCGTTAATGCAAAATAGGCGGGTATCCGGATATGAAAAATACCGGTGCCCATCCCTAGTCAAGATATGCGTGTCTGTGATTATCCTCTTGCGAAAAGCTGGATAGCTACATCAGCTATATATATATATATATATATATATATATATATATATGCAAAATGTGTGCTTACAATAGAGGTTCATATGATTTTTCATAATATAACGTAGGGATGCACCGGGGCCTGGCACCGGCCCCGGTAGTCAGGCCCCGGCCCCGGTGGTCAGGACCCGGTACCGATTTGGACCCCCAATTTCTAGGCCCCGGCCCCGGTAGTGGCGGCCCCGGTGCATCTCTAATATAACGAACTAAATATATATCCGTATACATATTGAATATATAAATATATATATTGCTTGTGGTTGAATATTGAATAATGTTAAAAGTTTGCATTTTGCAATGGCACACTTTTAAATGGAGACAAATTTGCTGAGTGCGCAATGGAGACGACACAGAACGGGAGGTATGCAAGTTTACGTATGAACTGTACATTAACGTTTTCCCTTAAACATATATACGTATGTAAGTATCGAGAAATGCATATATACATACAAATAAACAAATTACGTAGATATATACGTAGGCGAGTTTGCATATGCACCGTTTACGTACACTTAAACTTCTCTTGCAGGGCTTGTTAACTGCTCATTTCACCGACATTTCAATTCATTTTCAGTCGAAGTATATATATTATATATACATGTAAAAAATTGAACAAAAATGCCTCGTTTTCAACCCACAAAGTATAAATAGTCCAAAAATAAAAACAGTATATATACATACATATATATAACTGTATCCGATTGAAATGCTCAAAAAAGGCTGCGACATAATAGAGAAGTTAGTAACTGATTTGCCTACCATTACCAAAAAACTAATTATATACCTAAAACTACTTAATTTCACAGAACAGAAAGAAGAGTCGTAACTCGCCGTCCCCTCTCGCAAACGCCCAATGAAGCCAAAACATTACGAATCAACAATCGAAAACAAAAATCGACAAGCAAATTTGCAGCAACACCATTTGAACATTTTGCTGGAGTTTATTTTTTCAAAACTGTTATGGTTGGGGGGGTCCAAACTGAAATTGTAGAGGTGTTGAAGCAGCGTGGCCGAGACTTCCAAACCAAAAAAGTAGAGATATATTACTGTATGCTGGCTTATTTTTAGGCCAAAATTTACGGGGGCCTCGAAATTGCCCCCATGGGTCACCAAAAATGGAGGGCATATTTTTGAAAATATTTGCGAATTTTTATGTTTTTTGTGCAAAAATTGCCAAAAATCGCTAAAAATGACTAATTTTAGGTGCTTTCCGCTAAAATAGCGAAAATTTCGTTAAAACCCCGGCGAAGCCGGAAAATGTTTCGAAAATTTAGGGTGAAAATGGTAAAATTTGGCAAAGTTTTGAGTTATGGAGGGAAGCCGGAATTTATGGGGGCTTTTCATGGGGGCACCTCGAAGCGAAATAACTGTATCGTACCATCATAGTACGATTTGGTAGCTGAAAATGAGTACCAAATACCCAATTTAGTGTACCTTGACCAGCTTTATGCAGCATTTGGGAGCACGAAAACGTGCTGACGAAAACGTGCTGGAACTTATGTATATATTTTTAATTTCAAGGAATGCTCTGCAAAAATTCCGCGAAGATCACGAAACAGAAATATTTCCCAGGTTCTGGGGGGCTCCGCCCCCCAGATTCCCCCGTACAATTTTTGCATTCCCCCGTGAACTTTTTTCTGGCTACGCTAGTGATGTCTACCTATATCTAATACGCATGTACAAGTATATACTCATATAATACATATATATATTGTATACATATTGGTCTACAATCCAGCAGAAACACATACATATACGTTTATATACAAGTAAGCTAAAAAATGAGAAAGGGAGCAGGTGGGGAACACTTCAAAAAAGTTCAGAACTTTCAACTCACTCCACATAATCCGTCAAAAGTTACTATGAACTTTCTTAATCCAATATGTAGAAAGAAAACATATATATACGTATGTATGCTTTACATAGACAGCGTACATATACGTATATACGCACCTATACTTTCGCAAAACTATTGTATATGCAATTGCACACCTACGAACCCAAAATATACAACCCAGAAACCCAACTCGCCAATGTGTTGTATAGCAAAAAAGAACAATGGAATGGTTTCGTAATGATAAAGACTGAAACAAAATATTGTGAAATTCAGCAAAAGCCAAGAGTAGAATCAGCGTCTATAACTGACATTTTTTTAGTGGGGGGGGGGGGGTGGGGGCCCACTTTTCGAAAGCCCCCCCCCACTTTTGGCAGCCCCCCCCCCAGTTTTCGGCAAGCCCCCCCACTTTTTTGGGGGTAGCCCAAAAGTGTCGAAAAATTAGGTTTTTGAGGTCAAATTTACAAAAATTTTCTCAATTTTTAGCTAATTTATGGACATATAAGTTAATTTTAAGCTTAAAAACAGCGATTTTTTGTGTTTTTACCTAAAAAATGCTAATTTTTCGATAAAAATTTTGGTATTTTATACCTTGGACTCGAAGCCCCCCCCCACTTTCAAAACCCTAAAAAAATGCCAATGGAATGGACTGTGGTGTAGTGTAGTGTATGTAACCAAATATGGATAGTTCCATAGCAAAAGGTGCGAAAACTCCGGAAATAACCCACCCGCCTCCTGGGCCACGGGTTGAAGCTATGGGTTCTAAAACATATCAGAAGAAAGAACCAGAAGAAAGAACTCTGCCCCCAAACCCCCGCTCTGGCTTTTTCCTGCGTAGGTGGGGGAAGGGGGTGGCACCCCACCCCCCACTTGGCTCACCTCCCTTCACTGGACCATCCGGGATTCGATTTCCAAAATTTGCCTATGTTTACGTGTTCATTTGGAATGGTTAGAAACGCTCCTAGCAACTTTCCAAAAAATTTTCGGGGTGGGTGGTTTTTTCCCCGCCAGTTTGGGACAATTTGTCTCACTAACGGAGCGTTGAGGCGTAAGAGGTGTTCAATAGCTCATAAGAAAGCTTACGACTAGGCCTAGCTGCCTGTATAGTCAGTATTTCAATATCTCAAACCAGTAAAAAGTTCTGGCCAAAAATCTGAAAAGTGAGTTTTTTCCCGCTTGACTAACATTTTCAAGACATTTTTCCTTCCCTATTTCAAGCTGAAAAGCAGGTTGACAGTGCATAATTTTTATCTCAGCAGCAAAAAATAGCTATTTGTAAGCATTTTTCGGAACCCTCCAACAAATCAGTGCCGGGAGACACTCAGACCTCCCTCCAAGACATTTTTGCCTAGGAAAACTTGGAAAACAGGAAAGATTGGAAATCTACTTTCCTTGGTGCAACCGTACACGGCAGCAGTTAAAGAATCGAACCTTATAGCACATATAAATCTAAAAGTTTTTAGAAGTCGTTGTCTCAAAAAGAAAACTGAAAAACCACAGAAAGAAATTGTTTCAGAAAGCGAAGATTTACAATACTATGTAATACATTGCCCAATCCTAATTTAAGATATTTAATGAATTAATCGTTTTTAACATTTCCATTAGTATAAATTTTATTGCAATTCACAAAATCCTTCAGCTTCTCGGGCACCCTCCCCCGGCGTGGCTACTTCTCCGGAACTTTAAGCTAAGCATTTTCACCTTGCATAACTTTAGGTTAAATGATGCAAAAAAGCATGAAACAAGCAAATAACGTCTACAATTTTTATGTTGCAGTGTATTTGAAAAATAAATTTAAATTATATATATATACAAGAAATAAAGATGCTCCTCTGGAGCATGAAAAAGTAATATATATGGGTGATGGTGAGGTTGCAAAATCAAGAGAGGACTAGTCTTTAAAATGCTTAATATGGGGCTAGGCTAAAAAATAGAAGAGGACTAGGTTGTGAGCGAATTAATATGGGCACAGCTTCGCCGAACAACCCATATTCGCGGTTTGTAAATGTAAATTATTATGCATATCCACGATACATTTGGTTTATAGTTCATAAATAACCTACAGCTACGGTATGTGCTCGAGCTTTATTCGAACTTTTATTTTAGCAAACGTTTTCTTCTATAAGTGCTTCATACTAACCAGCGCATTTTACGCATATTTATACGGAAAATTTATATTCAAGAATAATTTAGGACTCTCCCACGATCTTCTATTTCCTCCTGACTTGGACCAATAGCTTTAGCATCATATCCTTAGACCTCTCCTAGTAGTAGAGCCTGCGGTAGTTCAACACAACAAAATGATGATAATTTACGTATATATTCCTAGCAGCTAGTCTACAGTACATGCAAACAGCTATATTCGATGAGTATTCAACTGCTGACTGACATTGATAGCTCTAAGCTAAGACGAAACGTGAAATCCCGCGAATATGGGTTGTTCGGCGAAGCTGTGCCCATATTAATTCGCTCACAACCTAGTCCTCTTCTATTTTTTAACCTAGCCCCATATTAAGCATTTTAAAGACTAGTCCTCTCTTGATTTTGCAACCTCACCATCACCCATATTACTTTTTCATGCTCCAGAGGAGCATTTTTATTTCTTGTCCTTCTGTCATTTTAAAGGATCCCTTTCCAGCAATGCGGTAATGGATACAAGGAGCTTGAACAGTGCCATGCTAAACGAGCGTAGTCGATTTACAATATATGCCCCCAACAAAACGCCGAAAAACGCTGTTTTAAGGGGTTTGACCAATGGTCAATAGGCCCCATAGACCGTAGTGACCACAGGTCACTTCCCTCAATTTCGGTAATATGCCCATTGAAACGAGCGTAGTCGATTTAGTATATATGCACCCGATCAAAACGCCGAAAAACGCAGTTTTAGGCCGTTTGACCAGTGGTCAATAGGACTCCTAGGCCGTAGTGACCAGTGATCACTTCCGTCGGTTTCGGCAATATGCCCATTGGAACGAGCGTAGTCGATTTACTATATATGACCCCTACCAAAACGCCGAAAAACGCAGTTTTGGACCGTTTGACCAGTGGTCAATAGGCCCCATAGGCTGTAGTGACCAGTAGTCACTTCCGTCGGTTTCGGCGATATGCCCATTGAAACGAGCGTAGTCGATTTACTATATATGCAATGCCCCCAACCAAAACGCCGAAAACCGCAGTTTTAGGCCGTTTGACCAGTGGTCAATAGGCCCCGTGGGCTGTAGTGACCAGTGGTCACTTCCTTCGGTTTCGGCAATATGCCCATTGAAACGAGCGTAGTCGATTTACTATATGCCCCCGACCAAAACGCCGAAAAACGCAGTTTTAGGCTATTTGACCAGTGGTCAATAGGCCCCATAGGCTGTAGCGACCAGTGGCCACTTCCGTCGGTTTCGGCGATATGCCCATTGAAACGAGCGTAGTCGATTTACTATATATGCGCCCGATCAAAACGCCGAAAAACGCAGTTTTAGGCCGTTTGACCAGTGGTCAATAGGCCCCATAGGCTGTAGTGACCAGTGGTCACTTCCGTCGGTTTCGGCGATATGCCCATTGAAACGAGCGTAGTCGATTTACTATATATGCCCTCCCAAAAACGCTGTTTAGAGGGAGTTTTCCCAACTTTGACCCTGGGCGAGGAACCACGGGAGCCATGCTGACCAGTGGTCACTTCGGGCGGTATCGGCAGTATGCTCATCGTTTTCAGCTACCCTGATTTACTATGTATGGGCACCACCCCAAGGCCGAAAAACGCCATTTTTAGTGACCTTTAGGCCATTTCTTGTAAAAGTGGGACTTGGAAACTTTTCGCCAAAACAGGCCAAAAAATGCAAAGTTTGGGCCCATCTCCTGAAAGCTAGGGAGCAAAATTAAAAAATTTCCCTCATTACTTCATGCACCCCTACTGGTAATTTTCAACAAAAGATACTAGACCTCTCCAGCTTCTACCCAGTTCTAGAAAAGTGTGACCAAAATTTGCGAAAAATAGCGAAAGTCCGACTTTGGGACCTTGGCACAGAGCCAAAATTGGCCAGGTGCCAAAATGACCAAAAATGGTAGCATGGGGGGATCCTGTCTACCAACATATAATAGCAGTATGGTGCCTAAATGCCCACATCGTTCCAACACTTAGCCGTAAAATGCATTTCCAATAAGCGTTATTCACCGAGAAAAAAAAACAGACGCACGGTAACTATCGCCTAGTGCAAAAATTCGAAGTTTCGAATTCGAACCAAAAGTATGGTGGTACTTGTAGTACTACTCGAGTTGTTTACGATGGTAACCTTTTTACCACCGCCGGACCTCTAATTAGCTGGCACCAGGCCAACACGGTCTCCAGAGGGCCGCGCAGACGCCTTTATACCCATATTATGTAGGGGCGCTATCGCGCCCCTACATAATATACAGCTTCAAACAAAAATACACACTGAAATTTAAATTTACACAGGTCCGGCTTTGAAAAACCCTGGAAAATCGGCATTTATGAGGAAGGCTTTTCAGGCGGAGCTCCTGGAATTGAGGGAAGGTCACCAATTTGGGTACCCCGACACCCACCCCTGAATAAAAGTATATAAGTCAGGTCTTATTAAGCCCTGACCGTAAAGTAAAAATTTATTTGCCTGTTTACGTGTTAAACATACAAAATTTTCAAAATTAAATTTTTTCTGAAATTTTTCAAAAATGTTGGTATTTTTCGATGTAGACCTACTAAAAACAACCCGCTCTTTCGAATGGCACCGTCAAAATTGTTCTGGCACGTTTCCAGCAAAAAATTCGGGTGGGTTTTTTCCCGCCGATGGGTTTTTCCCGCATTGGGTTTTTGCGGACACGGAAAACTTTAATTTCTCCATAACGACAGGGCCTAGAGAGACAAACTATATATACCTCATTCGAAAGCTTAGGGCAAAACCTAATTAAATATAGTATCAAAGTCGTGCTAGCCCAAACCAGTCGAAAGTTCTGGTCCAAGAAAGAAAAAGTGGGATTCTTTCCCGCTTGACTAACTTAATTTTGCAGTCTTTTTATAGTTTTATTTTAATAGTCAAGAATTTTCATAATCATGACGAATTATATATATATATAATATTTGTTAGTTAGTTACATTCGCAATAATGCCATTTCTATGCTTTTTCTATTACAAATACTATTTCAGCAAGCAATACAGAGCACAATGGTGAGTGTTAAATTCTGTGAAAGCCCCTCTTGCATTAAACTCAGAAACAGGGTACGTATATATACGTATATATATATATATATATATATACAATGACTTTCTTTGATTCCAAATGTAAAACATAGTTCAGACTGAAACTGGTAAGATGACTATCTTGCTAATTCTTGAAAGTCTTGCTACAATTGCTACAATCTTGCCAAACTCTTCGAACGTTATTATTTGTATCTTGCGAATTTTACTATCTTGCTACAACATACATAATACGTATACATTTCACGGAAAGCATGACTGTTGGTGATGTTTGCAAATTGGAGCAATGCCGCGAAGTAACGGTGAACGATTTTCATCAAAGGTGGCGAACAGTGCGAATTCTGCGATTTTCGCCAACTCTAATGTGTTATGGATTAATTTGCCAACTTTGGCAAAAATCGCCACAACTTCGCGATATTTAGCATCTGTAGCGAATTTGCAAATTTCTCCAACCCGGCCACGTCGCTTCGCTTTCCATGAAATGTCTACATAAATCATCGCTCCTTCCATCTACCTTAAGTCTCATTTCCTTGGACAGTTTCATTCGAACCACCTTCTTCAGCTCTCCCAACCTTCGTTGCAGGGTCGTCGGATCCGAAGGCTCTCCCCCAGGACCCCCGTCTAGTCCGTATTTCCCGCTCAATTCCACCACCTCGTCTGGGATCTGTCGTCGAACTGCCACATCCAACATCGCGACAAAAAAAGGAACGTCCAAGTTAACCAACCCTGTGGTCTAATCTTTCGTAATATTATATACGTATGTATTCTTCACAAAACCGCTGCTCTTTAGTTATATAGTAAGTCTGCAAGCTGTAGGCCCAGGAGTTCACAACCCAGGCATAACAAGTTGGTTCAGGTCAATGCACATTATGTAAGGGATTAGAAAAAATGCAGTTAACACAGTGAACGAACAGCAGTGCTCATGAACGCTGTTGGGTGATATCATGCATGCTGCACGGAAATAATATCGGAAGAAGCATGATCAGGCATTTTCTATGAACAAATATATAAAATACACTATAACTGACGATCTCGTAGTCACTAAATAACCCCAATCTCTCACCCACGGTTTCATAGCTGGGGGAGGGGGAGCCGAGAGGGGGCCAAATTTTGAAACTTCTTAGTGGTCGACCCCCTAAAATGTAAGATGGTTTATAACCCCGGCACGAAAAGGTTGGGGAGGGTTGGGGGATCTTGGCTTAGGGGAGGGTTGGGGGGGTCTCCATAGTTTCCTCTGGGGGGGGATATCCCCCCAAAATTTTCGACCAAATTTTACCCCCCCTCCCAGATTTTTTTACTTACCCTCCCCCAACTTTTGGCTACCCCCCCGAACCCCCCCCCCCCCAACGATTTTTGGACCCAAAAAGTTAGCTAAATTTAATCGAAAAATGCTCATTTTTTGAAAAATTTTTCAAAAATTTTGACCTAAAATCGCTTTAAAATGGTGCAAAAACGCCTAAAACGTTAAGAACAAGCCTTATTTTGATGTAAAAAGGGCTATATTACAGAAAAGTTGGCATTTTTGGCCATTTTTCGAAATTTCGGCTGTCCCAATTGGGGGGGGGGGGGGGTTGGGGGGGTATATACCCCCCATCACATTTCGGAGGTCGGCCAAGATTTACCCCCCCCCAGATCCAAAGTTCCAGGGAAACTATGGGTGTCTCCAGAGCATAGGTGCACCAGGCTACAGTTTGCCTCCTTGGAGACCCCCACGGAGAGAATCGCAAATTTTCCTAACATTTTGAAGAAAAATTTTTTACCCTCTCCCCAAATTCGATTTTTCCGGACCCCACCCCACCCCACCCAAAACCGGCTGACACAACCCACTTCGGCTACTCACACCCAGGCGCGTAGCCAGGGGTGGGGATGGGGGGAATTCCCCCCCCCCGAAATTGTGTTGCCCCCCAGGAATTTTTCCCTGCCACGTGTGTAAACGGCTATTTTTCAAAAAATTTTCGCGCCTTCGGCGCGAAATATGTGTATTACGTATACCATTATAATGCGTGTTTTGCACTAAACAATGAGTACCAATTACCCTATTTGGTGTTGGTCTACTTTGATCACCTTCTAGGTGCATGAACAAGCAGTGCGCCTTAAATATTATTGTAATTTCAACGAATGCTCTGTAAAAATTCCACGAAGGTCACGGAATAGAAAAATTTCTCAGCTTCTGGGGGGCTCCGCCCCCAGACCCCCCGCAAAGCTATTGCATTCCCCTCCCGAAATTTTTTTCTGGCTACGCTAGTGCTCACACCCCCAACTTTTTCTCAAGGTCCACCTATGTCCAATGCATAGTTTCCTTTGGGGGGGGGGTGGGTCGGCGGGTATAGCCATGGGGGGAAAACCATGATTTTCGGATTTTGGCTGGAACTTTTTTATTATAAGGGCTAGATGAGAACTTTATATACCATCGTACTTGGCGTACTTAGATCTATCTTTTAAGCCCATTTGCACTTCTCTAGGTTGTACCGTTAGGCCGGTATAATGCAAAAGGTAGCGGGGGGAAAACCTCAATGGGGGGAAAACCCACCCCTCACAGGTCTCAAAAATTGTCGTAGGGCTATTCTGACACTTCCGGTGTAAAATTCAACTCTTTTTTAGCTAGTATAAATCAAAAAACCCGATCTAGAACCTTTTTTGAGATTTCATGTGCCATTGAAAATGCAGCATCAAACGGTCAGGTTTCAGGGCAATTTTTGAAAAATGCTGAATTAATGTAATGTAATGTAAACGATAATTTGATAAAACTTATTAGTCTATCGCGTGGGGAATGATTTTTTACGTTCATTTGGCTGTTAAAATTCACAATTGGACCTGTCCTGGGTCCTGTTGTTGTTGTTTGGTAGGCGGTCGTTGTTGGTTTCCCATAAACGGCGGACTATAGCAGTGCGCTCTCCAGGAGGTAGGCCAGGACTGCCTCCGGATTCCGGCAGGAAAGGTCAAGGGCATACCTAGGTGCCAGATTCGGTGAACGGCGTGAGCGGGGCAATTGAGGAGCACATGGGAGAGGGTCCCAGACTCCTCTCCGCAGTCAGGGCATATCGGGGACGGCCTAGGTTTTCTTTGGTCAAAAATAGCGTCGTTTGCAGAAATGAACAATAGTTTTGACGACGCCAAAATAAAAAAGACGACAGAATGACCAAGCCAAAATGTGGAAGTAGCACTCAAATTTAACAAGAATGCAAAGTTTCTATTACGTTTTAACAGTGATTTTTCAAAAAATTCTCAAATTTTGGGGGCTACCGCCCCCAAACCCCCGCTCTATATATATTGTCTTAGTGATGTTAAGCTTCGACGATGTTTGAACAGTCAATCAGTATATCTATTATATATACAAAGCCACAGGCTACGAGTCTTTATGCTACATACTTCAATTGCATTTTTTGATGCAAGTTTCTCATACCAATTTCGCTGAATATTTTCTTTAAAAACTTTCTGATTATCTCAGCTATATATAATGGAATGAGAGCTTAATATATATACGTATGTACCAGGTTAGGATGTTTAAGAACGTTTATTGCATAAATGTTATAACTACTACGGATGGATCTGGGGGGCAGCTCTGTCGTTGCGATTTGAAGGTAAGTAAAAGCAAACAGGAAAAACAGAAAAAAGGCATGTCAATAAAATTTCGTGAGCGCGTATATATATATATACGTATATTTCCAACGTTTTTACCAAATTTTTGGATAGAAAAAGCTTACTTACTTAGGTTACTTAGGGGCGGGACAGTCGATCCATTTGTATGGTTCAACTCCAGCAGGACAGGATCATCCCACTGTGATGCCTCTGGTTTGAGGCTTTGCGTCCCGATATTCAGGGGTATCCGTTTTCAGGTCCACAAGGCATCATTGGCATCAATCAGTCGGCCCGGGGGGATTTACACGCAACTCAGTTTGCATACATACATTACATACATTTACAAAACAGTAGCTACAATGCAAAACACGACAGTTTGTACAATAGCCACGACACCACTAACAACGACTACAATTAAGTAAAAAGGCTGAAAGAGCTAATTGTTGAGTATTACTCCACATACTGTTTCTAGGGTACTTGTGGATACCCCAGAAGTCTTTCTTGCTGCCCACTAACTTTAGCAAATTTTAGCAGCTCATAGGGTGAGATATTCATAAGGGCACCAGGATCCACTACGGTATCTCCAAGGTACTCTAACCGTTTTAATACAAGGGCAGCGCACTCACAGACAATGTGGATAGACGTTTCGTTGTCTTGGCCACAAAGGCTGCAGCGGCTATCCGCGACCAGACCCATCTTGAACAGATGGTAATTTAACCCCGAGTGTCCCGTAAGAATGCTAAGGATAGTTCTAAAGCCCACCCTACTGAGGTTGATTAACCTGTGGGTTAACCTAGTTCCATCCCCAACCACCCTACGGAACTGTCTGCAACCAGGCAGTCTAGCCCAGTGAGCAATTTTCCTGTTTTTAAGCCACTCCAGTACGTTTCTACGACCCAACGAAGGGGAGACACTTACCGCAGGTTCCGGGCCGATGAACTCGGTGCCAGATCCTTGCCGGGCGAGTTCATCTGCTCTTTCGTTTCCCGCAACACCCACATGTCCGGGCACCCAAACCAAACTTACGATGTTTGACTGTCCAATCGTGTTAAGACAATCAATACATTCCTTTACCATTTTTGACTGCACCACGACTGCCACCAGTGCGGACAGGGCTGATTTACTGTCTGAGCAAATCACTATATGTCTGTCTTCACAATCTCTTTCGGCAATAAACTCGGCACAAGTCTTTATGGCCAACAGCTCAGTCTGGAACACTGTAGCCAGTTTTCCCGTAGAACATGAATATTCCACAGTCCATTCTTCAATGAAGACTCCAAATCCACTGTTTCCAGATGGTGATAGCTTGGATCCATCCGTGTAGCACACCAAGGCGTCCTGAGGTACATCCAAGTACCATCCTTGACGCTGAGGCAGATCTACGTTGAAATTCCGATGGAAAATCCACGTTTTACTGCACCAGTCCTCCTGTGCATTGGCATAAGGTAAGCTGTCTACTATTTCCCTGATGCCAGTGTGACCTTTCATCCATCCATTTATCCAAAGGTTGTTTCTTCGGAGTCGACGACAGGACCTTATTGCCTCGCTTTGAATTACCAAATGCATCGGAGGCATGTCTAGCAAGGCTTCCATCGGTCCCAACGGGGTAGTTTTGAAGCCACTAGTGATCATAAGGCAAGCCAGCCTCTGCACTTTATTTAGTGCGGATCTTCCAACAACTAATTGTGCTCTTCTCCACCAGACCAGTGCCCCATAAGTTATAGAGGGGCGGATGGCCACGGTATATAGCCAGTGAGCCACCTTTGGGGATAAGCCCCATCTAACCGCAACTGCACGTCTGCACTGAAACAAACTACGTTGGACGCGCTGACATTTAGATGTCAGGTGGGCCTTCCAGGTTAGTTTTTGATCCAAGGTAACACCAAGGTATTTTACCTCTGTTACCAATTCAAGCACTCCTCCGAAGATTGCTGGGTGAGTCCACTGAGGAATGATTCTTCTTCTTGTGAATAGAATCATGGCCGTCTTCGCAGGATTCACTGATAAATTCGTTTCCCTGCACCATGTTTCGACTGTTGCTAATGATCTTTGCATCTGCCTTCCCATTTTTCTGAGAGATGGTCCGCTGATGCACAGGCAACCATCATCAGCGAAAAATTGACAGAATACAGGATGACTGTCCAGTCGATAAAGCAGCTCATCCACTAGAATACACCAAAGCAGAGGGGAAAGAACTCCCCCTTGGGGGCAGCCTCTGGTTGCAGCTACCGCAACCTCAGCTGACCCATATCCTGCTCTTACCACACGATTTCTTAGCATAAAGCCAATGGTCTTAACCACGTCTCGATGGGCCCCGATTCTTACCAGTGCCTCTTCCATTTTACCAAAAGGAGCGTTGTCAAATGCTCCTTCGATATCTATAAATATCCCCAGACAAAATTTTCTGCTATAGATAGCTTCTTCCACCTGCTGCACAACTGCATGAAGTGCAGCTTCCGTTGATCGGCCACACATATATGCAAATTGTTTAGGGTGGAACCCCATTCCTTTGAGGGCATCGTCCCTTAAGTATCTATCCATAAGCCGTTCCAATCCCTTCAAACAGAAGGAGGTCAGGCTTATCGGTCTGAAGGATTTTGCCTCCTCATAAGTTTGTCGTCCGGGTTTAGGGATAAATACAACTCTAGCCTGACGCCAGAGTTGTGGAATATATCCCAGTCTTATACATGCCTTGTATATAGCCCCTAGCCAGGGTACAAGGACCGTTTAGAAAAAGCTTAAAATGTGGTGCGAGTTTAGCAAAAATTCTTATTTTTCCCTTCAAATAGGGTAAACTTTTAAAAAATTTCTTGTTTCTGCAAAATGAAAAGAATTAAAGATTTAAAGGACGATTCCATCTAAAAAGCAAAAAATTTCTTCGACTTCTGGGGGGCTCCGCCCCAAAGACCCCCCACATTGTGTCGAGTTGTTATTGTCATTGTTAATGCTCAAAGACATGATATATACATATATACATAGACACCAGATATATGAGTACGTATATGAGTACGCATTATATGAGTACGTAAGTTAGAAAATATTCGCGGGACAATGCCAAATATGAAGCAACACACGCCAACAAGGTAAAAATTCATCCAAAATTACGAATATAGCCTAAAATCATAACAAAACTGCATTTCTGCAAAACTTTATTTTTGACGCTGGACAAATAAAAATGACGCTCAGAAAATAAAAATGACGAAAATTTGATGAAACCCGATTTTGAAAAAAAAACGCTGGGGACGGCCATTGCTCAGGGTCAATCACATGGCGGAATTCAGACAGTAACATTGATTTTCCAGTTCGTAGCTGACTTAGGATCACCCTGTCCCTTCTGGGGAGACCTGATTCCAGATGAGGTGGAGTTGGGCCATCTTGGCGGAAGATTTCTTTTGTCCGTTGGTGGGTACAACTAGTTAGCCAGGAGTTTCTGACGAATCTCCTGATGGTTGATTTTGCGGAGGCATAGTCGATTGGTACAGCTTCCTGTTGCATTGATGAGCCTTGCGTCGCCAGTTGATCTTCTTCTTCCTGTTCCTGGACCAGCTTGGGGGGACCCAATGTGGTTAGGACGGACAGATCCGCCCCACATCCCGGAGGAAAGCCAGAACACGGGGGGGGACCCTTGGATAGGATGTCCAGGCGCGGCCTTGTCCCCAGGTGCCGCCGTCGGGCAGAGGTATATATGGTTTGGACAGTGCAGGAGGAGGTGGGCTAAGTCCTCCTCCTCACTATCACATTCCGGGCAGGATGGAGAATTGGATAGTCCCATTCGGAACCGTTGCTTGGCTAGGAGTAGGGAGTGGCCTTTGCAACGGAGTTGTGACAGAACGCAGCGCTCCTTCCGGGTCATGTTTTCTTCGCGTGTAGGTTCGACTGGCAGGTGGGCGTCGTAAATATCTTCGGTGTCATACTGAGCCCAGAGTCTACGGCATTCTTCCTTTATGTACCGTTTGATGGTAGCCCTGGCAGTAGTTAGGTCAATTCCAATCTGGTCTTGTTCCAGGGCAGTCGCGGACTTGGCCACTCTGTCAGCTGCCTCGTTTCCCTGGATTCCAACGTGGCTAGGTACCCAGTGAAAGGTTATGTGGCTGCCAAGTTGGGAGATCTGACAGAGCTTGTGCCAGATGGCGGTTTCCAGCTGCGACATCGGTTTCAATGGGCCGGATTCAATCTTCTGGATCAGAGACTTGGAGTCGGTGCAAATTCTGACTTCCGGAAGAGATTGGCCATGATGCCGGAGACGGTCGTGAATCCATTCCAGACCGCTGTGGACAGCAGTTTCTTCCGCGCGCAGACTGGAGCAGATACTTCCGGCAGGGGATTCAATGGTGGTAATGATGACTCCTTGATATCAGTGCCTCCCGGATTCTAACCCCACTGCAGATTCTTTTGCGGCCCCAACTGCCCGTCGCCTGGCCTCCCAGGCCTCCTGGCGGGAGGAGGGCCGGTCTCTAACAGTGCTGGCCTCCACCGACAGCCTGGCCAAGGAAAAAATAGCCACAGTCAGCCCGTTTCCGCCCTGGGAAGCCCCATCCGGGCTGGAAATTGTGTCTGAGATCTACGGCATCTCCAGAAGAGACCCCCCAGAGAAGAAGAAATCTGCTACGGAAAGTATCCTGGATCGCCTGACCCCGGCCGATATCGAAATCTACACTGATGGATCAGCCCAAGAAGGAACCAGAAACGGAGGAAGCGGCGTCTATATTCTTCACCATCGGCTGGGTCTCACCCGGAACATAATCGAACCAGCTGGTCTGGTCACCTCGAGCCACGGAGCTGAGCTCCGGGCGATGGACCGCGCCCTGGAATGGATTGACGCGACGGCATCCGCTGAAGATCAAATCATCAGAATTTTTTCGGATTCCCAATCGCTGACCAGGAAGCTGTCCTCTGGTCCTGCCAAATCAACTACCTATAAGGAGTTTACCATCTGGCGCCGCATAAAGTCCATCCTGAACTGTCAACCACGAACCCTCCAAATCCACTGGCTGCCCGGCCATTCGGGCATACACGGCAACGAAATCGCTGACACGCTCGCTGGCCTTGGCTCAAATCTGGATCAGGCTGCTACTCCGGTAGATTTCAGAGCAGTGAAATCCCTAATTTCTAGACATTTCACTAGCACCTGGCAATCCGGTTTATCCTCGGACAGACTAGACCTGCTTCGAATCCCCCGCAACCCTGACCCGAAGGAGACTGGACTATCCAGGGCTGACAGGTCAGTCCTGTCCCAACTTCGTGTCGGGGGCTTCTCTCCAATCCTAAACTGGTACCTCCATAGGATTGGAGCCCTTGATTCCCCCTCATGTGCCCACTGCCCTGACCAGGAAGACACACTGTCGCATGCCCTACTCTACTGCCCACAATCAGACCGCCCACGCCTGTCCCACTTGGGTCCTAACCCTAGCCTTGCGGTCCTCTGGGAAAAGCCTCGGGAGGTCCTTGCCTTTCTCAGAGAATGCGGCCGCCTCCGTCCTGGAGGTGTCCGGGCCGATTGAATCTGTATTCAGGTGGCTGGAAGCATCAACAACAACAACAACAACATGACTCCTTGATTATCCGATATTACGACGCCGGCTCCACCCTTCTGATTCGATTCTTCCACGGCGCCATCGCCAGTTGATCAGCTGTTTCATTCCCGGCTATATTGGAGTGACCGGGGATCCACTGTATCGTACAACGCTGCTCTTCGAGATGCCATAATTTATCCCATATATTGGCTAAAATCGGACTGATAGTGGAGCGGATTCCTGATTTTAGCAGGCGGACGACAGACTGTGAATCCGTGAATATGACAATTCTGTCATGGGGTCTGAGGTGTCCCTTATTTCTGGCCACCCAATTCAGACCTTCACTAATCGCCAGGAGTTCCGCTTTGAAGCTGTTGCAGGCAGCCCCTGCAGGGACAGAAATGGAAATTGGTTCTTGTAGTCGTTGCCACTCCACAAGAATGCCACTTCCTCCGTTGGAGGTGCCGCCTACGGCTGCTCCGTCGGTCCAAATTTTTACTTCAGAGTTGGAGTGCTGGTTCAGAACTGGCATGGCAGCACGTTTGCGCTGCTCGGGTGGATCACTTCGTTTTGTGGGCGTTGGCAGGTCGCTATTTATTTCGGTTGGTAGCAGTCTATAGCAAGGTTCACAAAAAAAATCAAAAATCGAATTTTTGCTGGCAATTTCGCAAATGAAGTCCGATCGAAAAACTTTTGGTACGTATGGAACGGTAGTGACCCCCTCTACATATGGTGCAAATTTCATGCCGGTAGCCCTCGTGTAGCGTGAGTAATAAAAAATTTTTGTGATTTTTTTTGTGAACGAATTCACAAAAAAAATCACTGGTTCACAAAAAAAATCACCACCGGATCTGATCTCAGGATATAGCTAGGAAATTTTTCTTTTCATGCATAAATAGAGCATAGTCCATAGTGTTATTATGTAAAAAAATTTGGACCCCCAAGTTTTTTTTGCACAGGCTGAACTTCGAATTTTGGTTCTCGGCCCCCGGGTCCAAAGTGGCTACCCAGACCAATGTGCTTGACCTTTATTATTGATATCAGGAAGCTAGGAATCCACTTATTTTGTGTTCTATTGCTCTAGTAAGCACAGAACAAACAATTTGGCGGAGTAATTTCGTATCTGGAATGGTCACGTGACTTGGCCTAGGGTCACGTGACCTGGGTCGGGGTCACGTGACTGACCAAAAATTTTATTTCAAGGTCCCAGAAGCCTAAAAACTCGCCTATATAGGTTTTTCGGTGCGTAGAATTCAAATTTGGCATTAGTTTTTAGGTAGCTTTTGCCCAGATAGGTGATCCTGACCACCCCCTGGGTCCGGAGGGTCCGGGCCGGGTCCATCGGCCGGACCGTCTATCAGAAGGGGGTTGAGGTACCTAAAACGTGCTCTATATAGGTTTTCCGGGTGGCTGAGCTCGAATTTGGCATTAGTTTTACCCTAGTGGTTTCCCCAGAGGCATTTTACAAAAAGTTGATAGTGATTTTTCTTTTGTGAACTTGTTCACAAAAAAAAAATCACCCACCGGTGGCGAACCCAGAGGACATGGCAGGGAATCCAATATATGGTTGGATAGCTTAGAGTTAGGACATGTCACATGCATAGTATGGGGTACCTGCGCAAAGTCCATAGTGAGTACCAGCAAAAATTTCAATTTTGGTCCGGAGTTGTCCGAGGGTCCGATTTTGGGTGGGTCGACTATTTTGGGCACCCTAGTCCACACCAAGTCACCATTTTGGGCACCCTAGTCCACACGGGCTCCCAAGTAAGTAAGTAAGTAAGTAAGTACTAGTCGGAGGAGTTGAGCCTCGGCAGCCAAACTTACATATGTTGGGGTTGGGACTTGTGGCTATTACCATGCAAAAAATTTTCCGGCTGCGGCTTGTTGTTAGCCGTCTAGGTGGGTGATTTTTTTTGTGAATTTTCGGGGTGATTTTTTTGTGAACATTGCTATATCACTGGGTTGGATCTTGTGAACCGGAAGTAGCGGTTCCCTAGGTAGATGCTCGAGTCCGGCAGATTCAGCTGTGGACTTCCCCATTTCCACCCACGATTTCTGAGTGACCAGGTTTCTTCGGTATCTCTGTCCAGGGAGACACAGCGACAGCAGTGCCCTTGTATTATCGTTGGGTAGGCGTAGCGATCGCTCCCGTGCTATAGCAGCCAGTTCTTTTGATCTGTAGATTACCGGAACGAGGTTGGCTTCCAGGTGGAGTGCTTCTGTAGGAGCGGCCTTGACGCATCCAGTTATAATCCTTCTGGGTTTATTTTCAGGGCATTTTTTAGGGATTTTTTTCCGGGGGGGCGCTTCCCGGGGGGGCCCCGTCGGGCCCGGGGGGGGGATTTTCGGGGGGGAAGATTTTTTCCAAAAATGAGCCAAAAATGGTATTTTTTGGCGTATTTTGCACGGTGAAACGCAAAAAGTTCTCAAAAATGCCTGGATTTAAGCTAAAAATAGCTATTTTTTCGAAAAAATCTTCGGCGAAGCCGAAAAATTTTTGAAAATTGGCCTATTTTTGGCAAAAATTTGGGCCTCCAAAAAATCCCGGGGGGGGAAGCAAAAATCCCGGGAGGGGCGATTTCGGGGGGGAAGGCATTTTCGGGGGGGGGGGGAAGGTCAATTTCGGGGGGCCCCCCCCCCCCCCCCCGGTAAAAAATACCCTGTATTTCAGGCAAAAATAAGTGGGGGGAGGTCGAAAAGTGGGGGGAATAAAATGAGCCAAAAATGCTAAAAATGCTGTATAAATAGCCTGTTTTCCACATACACTGCTATAACTATGCTTAAAAGTGCTCAAAAATCAAGTTTTAGCACCAAAAAAGGCGATTTTGCATCAAAAATTTCCGGCGAAGCCGGAAAATTTTTGAAAATTTTGACCAAAAATCCTTAAAATTTGGCATTTTCTGGGCACCCTATAGTGAGTGGGGGGAAGCCCAAAAAAGTGGGGGGGGGGACCCGAAAAGTGGGGGGGGGCGCCCCCCCCAGTAAAATAAACCCATTTGGCAATGTGCACGTGGCAAATTGACCAACGGTGCATCGGATCGATCTAATTTTGGCTGTGTGCAGAGGAAGACTTGCCATCATTGCAGATATTTGCAAAACTTTTCTAGCCCAACCCAGTCAAAAGTTACATCGGTCCAAACTTTTGCAAAATTTTGGCGTGGTTGGACCAAAAAGTAGGTGTCATTTTCAAAATGTCATAAAATAAGCAGGAGTGAACCATGACTTGATCTTTGCATACGTAGGTAAGAAATAGGCGCTTTCTGCTGCTATATATGTTTTGGAGCTCATAGCTCCCTCCAACCCTTGGTCCAGGAGGCGGGTGAGTCTTTTCCCCCCAAAAAGGGGGTGGGTTTTCCCCCCATGGCTATACTTCCCCCCCCCCAAAATTTTTGACCAATTTTACCCCTCCCAGAATTTTGGACATATATATACCCTCCCCCAACTTTCGGCTACCCGCCCCCGAACCCCCCCCCAGCAATTTTTTGACCAAAAAAGTTAGCTAAATTTGGCCAATGGTCATTTTTTAAAAACTTTTACTAAAATTTTGACTTAAAATCACTTTAAAACGGTACAAAAACGCCTTAAACGTTAAATACAGGATTTATTTTGAAAAAATAAGGGCAAAATTACCGAAAATTTTGCATTTTTGGCTATTTTTTGAAATTTCTGACGTCCGAATTCTGGGGGGGTTGGTGGCATAGGTGTACCACCTGGAAACCAGAAAAATTTTCTGAATTTTAAGCTATTTTTAGCGATTTTTAAGGTAATTAAGCGAATTTTAGCAATTTTCAATTTTTTTGAAAGTTTTCGAATTTTTGGCAAAAATTTTTTAATTTTTTTAAGAATTTTTTACCAGAATTTTTTGGTAAGGGGCTAGTAAGGGAATTTTAGGGGGGGGGGGTCGGCCGAAGGCCGATTTAGGGGTAGGGGTAGAAAAAATGTTTTAGGGGGAGGGTCGGCGACCCCTCCATTTGGGGGGGCCCACCCCCCCCCCCCCCAAGATACCTATAGAGGTCGGGGAAAAAACCAAGGTAGTCACTTTTTGGACTCTGCAGAACTACCCAGTGGAGCAATCCGGCTATAAATTATTTTCTTATTAAGCCCTGTCTAGACTGTCATTTTGGTATATAAATCGCCTCTCTATGTCCTGTCGTTAATTAGTAATTAACGGTTAATTAGCCGGGGTAAAAAACCCAATGGCGGGAAAAAACCAACCGATGGGAAAAAACCAACCCCAGTATTCGGTCAGGGTAACTCATATTAGCGATTTTATGCATGCAACAGGTTAAATCGGCGTCGCTGACTTCATATCTGCACTTATTTTTGCGATATTCCGTATAATAAGTGAGAAAATCAAACATCAATATTTGCAGCATCAACTGGCTACGTTTCATCAAATTTGCCAGTTTCTATGTTAAAATGCAAAAATTTGTAAATTTTTCGAAATTCGATGAAATAAATTGTCTGTCTGGTGTAGTTCAGCTTGATTCCCGATATATTTATGAAATTGTACCCGCATGCATCTATGCAGCTCATGGGATGGAATCAAAAATGAGTATAGTCTTGCAATGCCGACTCTCGTTGAAAATCGGTTAATCCCTCAGATTCCTCATTTCTGACGCTTTCCCTCCGGCCTAACCTGTAAATCAAAATCCAGCACATGCCTGATTCCCACGTGTCTTTTTCTTTTTTGGCTTAAGGTTCAAATGTATGCTAAATGTTGCTATGAAATTTTATACACTTTTATATAATTCAAACACTTTTATATACACTTTATGGATTGCACCAAATCTGACTAGATTAATGGGAATTAGTTTAAATAACTGTTATTAATTTAAGCGCCACTTAACGGGATCCATTGGGAAAATGTTTCGACTACGGATTTCGCTCATCTTCACACATAATTTAGTCACATATGTCGTGCATATCAAGTTTAAATTTCATTCATCGTTCAGCTCATTGCAAGTTATGAGCTATTAGCTGAGTGTAATTTGAATGTGAGCGAAACGATGGATTATGCGGAGGGTGTTAGAACAAACAACAACAAACAATAAATACCTATAATAATAAATCACATCTTAAGCAGAAATTAAATGCTACATGGTACTTGTAGTTCTTGCACCGGCAAACTTTGTCCTTAACTGCTACTTAAATTTAATCACCAACGAAGGATAATTTAAGTGTCAGACAGATGAAAATTAACTGGGACTTGCAACAGATTAAATTAAAACTTAATCGACCGTAAAGTGGGCAGTAACCAGTATTAGTTAATTTCCATTGGTACATACAAGCAAACCACCGCTTATTCGCAGTCAACCACAAATTTTTGAGGCTGAAAAAGTCCTGAAGTAAGCTAGTTTCATCACAAAAGCAAATATTACATTAGGTTTCCTCATAACTTAATTGTTACTGACTAATTAAGGTCAAACAACTGTAATACGGTAATGAATACTGAACAAATTTACCAGGAAACGCTAAAAGAACAAAAATAACTAATTGTTTAAAAGCAATTATAGTCTATTATATTTCATTTCATATCAACTTTAAATATTCACCAGAGCAGCTGCAATTTCAGTTACTTTAGAGCGAATATCACTGCTGAAGCTTAGATACACAAATGGATCTACCTATAGCACTGTTCACAACTGCCAAGAGACCAAAATGCTTTCGGCTGCGGAAACATTTAGAAACTTTATTACATAGGGCGCTTCTGTTATCCAGTACACACTAACGTACAGCATATAGGTGCAGCTGATTATTCCAAGTTGAATCAGCAATGACTTATCTTTGAAGCTTAGACTGCTTTGGGATTTTGCCAGACGGTATGCACCCGTGTACAAAATGAATACGACAGGAATACAGCTAACTGAAGCAATCTCGCAATAAGTCACCGCTATTCTAGCGCCCAGCCAATACGGACAGACCAAGCGATAGCTATAACCCAGTACAACTCTGCTTCGGCATCCAACGAAATATATGCCAGCAGTTCCTATGGTTGTAACGACATTGCAGCCTATAATTTGAAAGGAAAGCATAGGAATCCTAGAATAGACATGGTAAGTGTTCGGGGCGCGGGCGGCTATAAATCGATTTGCGCTAATTGCTCCGATATGTAAAATCAGATTGGAACCACAGTAAAAAATTATCAGGCCTCCCATAAGCGTAAATTCTGATGGTAAGCGGTCCTCTCCAAATACAACCACTACTGTAATGAAAACTGGATGCATTAGCAGTAAGATGATATCATAGGTGGCTAGGCTTAATACCAACATGTAGAATGGATTCTTGAAGATGGTTCTTCTATGGTTCAGAATAGCTTTGTATACCAACATATAAAGTGGTGCTGCAAAGACTGCAATTAAATTCACCAAACATAAATAAATGACATTAAGATAGGTGATAAATTCCGCTTTCCAAATTAAGCTTCCATTCAACATGATAACAGACTACAGTGATGTATATTCTTGTGACTGGACGATAATTGAGCACCAAATAGCGATACTTCAAGCTGTTTTTATTTCCTAAAAACAGCAAAATACTTTTCTAATATGACAGTTCGCTCCATTAGAAGGTAGGAACAACTTACAAGAAAGATTGAATTAATTTACTACTGCATATTTGTTAACTGTCACATTAGGGATGAAATTGTCTACAATAACATTTTGCATTTCTATAAAAAACATTTACAAACTATATTCGGATTATAGGATTAATCTATCCGAAGTACTGGTTGGAAGAATTCTGCCCTTAGCAGCAAAACTTATTTTCCAGTATGAGTTTGACTGTATTTTGCAACGTTATTGTTGAAGGTGATTATGGAAATAATGCGTATCCTTTATATCAGTGCAACTGTACGGTTGACATTTAAATTTGTAAAAATTTTAATGTTTTGTCACTGTCAATACAAGTGTTCATAGTTAAAAGAGTGAGAGAGCATAATTCGACGCAAAGCTATGTAATGGAATGAGCGACAGACTAATGAGCGAATTAGTCCAATTATTGGGGCAGTGTGAGAGGTGGTTAATTTGAGGGAGAGCCGGCAGGGAAGGGAAAGCATAACACAAATTGGTCCTTCACTGCATTGAGTATGACGCTTGTCATGCTCTTATAAATTATGTACTCTTGCTGTTGTTTTCAATTAGCTTGATAAAACTTAAGGCGAAAAGCTCATAATTGGCTGTACTGCGGGACAAGCTAAACGCTGTCAACTTTTGTTGCCTCTTTGACTGTAGAAGCTTGTATTAATTGTTATCAATTTGCTTCGCATAGCCAAATTCACAAGAGGAAACTGTCAATTTTACCTGAGTGCAAGCAAGACAGCATAATCAATTTAAACATTGAGTTCTCAGAGCTAAAATTCCCACCATAGTCTTAGGGGGAAAGTCATTCTAGTGTAGGAGATAACAACAGTGTTAGCTGGAGACGCAAAAAGATCCATATCAAGTGTACCAAAACGGGAAAATAGAGTGGCACGGAATCAGAGGCACCACTCAACTGAAGCACTCCTGCCCCTAGACCAGCTATCGGAGTCGAAATTGCCGTAATAAAGAATGTAGGAAAAGAGTGGTGTAATATTGAAGTGTCAAAAACGGAGTCATTAACCGCTAAACGAGGCAGAGTAGGTGAAGACACAGAGCCTCGCTTAACCAAACAAGCAATAGCTACTTGGCTTTCGATTTCAAACCGTAAAGCTCGATTGCGGGCTGAGTCAGAGAAGGTGGGAAGACGGAGCAAACGAAGCACAGCT
>JASAND010019163.1:0-12630 GCA_030248195.1 Trissonchulus latispiculum
TATATATATAATATAATGTTCATTCATATATATATAATTGTGAAGAACTATAGTAAAAATTGTAAATTAAGTTCAGATATCGTTTGTTGTTTACAACGTTTTATTTATTTTACATTATGTATTTTATTTTCTTCGCTTCTGATATATTGTATTGGTGCTAACAGAATTTAAAATTTTATGCCGATTTCGGTTAGAAAGCAGGAAGGTATAACAGATTCTGATTTGTTCAAGTTAGGCCGTCGTTCTAAGGAGGAGGGGACCGAAAATTAGAATTGTATATAATTTTATTATTTCAGTTTGGTGACATTTAGCCAATCACTAGCGTTTGCTGATTCATTGGTTTATTGTAACAATTTTCATTAAAAAAACAAGACTACTTTGTTTCTGATTCTACTCTACTCTACTCTACGTAATCTAATAGCATGAGTCATCTGCTATGTAAAGAGGACCCGCTAAGTGTATGTCTGTATACGTGTGTATTTAGATTTTTTAAATGTGTAAATTTTGCCGACAAAACTTGACATAAAGACCATTTATAAGAATGAAACCATGTATACGTACAATTGTGTGACTATTTGTGAACATGTTGGAAAAGTTTTTAATTCATGACAAGTTTTCAACTCTTCGCTGCCATCCAGTTTTGTCTTCCTGTTCTGAGGCGATATTTGGGGGCGTTATATATTTGGCGAAAAAGTGGCTGAGTTCGCACACTGTTGTGAAACTGGTGTATATATGAATGTCGAACGTACACATTACGTATCTTATTTGTATATATGTACTATTTTTTACTATATACGTATGTGTATGTATATATGTGTAGGTACGCTTTTTCGTTCGGTATATACTTTTACGGTTGTATGTAAAGATGTGCCTAAAAGTTGTGTACGAAGTTGCAGTGTTCATTGCCACGAATGCCACGTCGGGTAGTATTGTGTTCGAAGATTCTGATGGATTTCGATTTCGATTTGGCATGAATTTATATAGTAAATTGGATTTCGGGTTGAATAATGTCTCACTTATTTAAAGTATAGAATCAAGTGCAACTTTAATTTTGTCTGTACTTTTTTTGACGGTTAGAATATTTTTCCGGTCTGTGTTAACCAAAATTCTAGGCTAACGAACTATCATAAATCGTATACGTATTGGATGGAAACTGGGTCATTATTTCTGACCCATGACCCACCTGACCCAAACGCAAATTTGATCCAGACCCAAGGCGACCCATGAAATTTGAAAATTCCGTGACCCAGACCCAAATGACCCAATCGTTTTCGGGACCCAGACCCAGCCGACCCAAGAATTATCGTGACCCAGACCCAAACGACCCAATAAAATAAATCGACCTTAACTGACTTTACATAATCCTTTTGTGAAGTATTTTTGAAACGCCGTAACTTTCTTAATTTTTGAAGTTGGGTAAGAGGTATACCTATACATACCTATATGTATAACATGGAATCGGATTTAGGTTGTAAAAAGTATTCTTATTCCGATTTTTAAAATCTTTTTTGCCGCTAAGCACGAATCTAGATCCGTTATTCAATTCAGCATATCATTCGATCCGTGAGAGCTCCTCCATCTTGTCATCTTTCATTATTTTTCAATAATGGTTATTTTACTTGGATGACCTGATCAGTTGATGTTGCAAAATATTTAAAATTTTCAAATCGATGGAAGTGTACATGGCTTTTATTACGTGAACCGACGCAAACATAACGGCCGGACAAGTCACAGCTTACTGTATTGATTTCAGAGAGCAACAATACTAAATTCTATTTAAAATTCGCGCCGACGGCGCCAAAATTTGTTAGCAGCGCCAGGTTTACGTAATTGGAACAATGACAGATCTTCAAATTTGAAATTTGATAAGACCCTGTGACCAAGACCCAAAATGACACAATAAAAATTGCCGACCCAGACCCAAAGTGACCCACAGGAAGCTTGACCCAGACCCACACTGACCCACACGGTTCACTAAATTGGTGACCCAAGACCCAGTGACCCAAGCAAAAATGACGACCCAGACGACCCATGACCCAGTGACCCATGACCCAGTTTCCATCCCTGATATATATATATATATATAATGAATCATAAACTGTACAGGTGGTAAGCAGCCAGTTGCCATTTTTGGTAAAAACCGTTTCCATGATATGGAATTGTATTAAATTTTTTAGGCAAATGTACATGTAGGGTTATATTAATATAATTAATTAATATATAGGAGCTTAATAATATACGTATTAGAGATGCACCGGGGCCGCCACTACCGGGGCCGGGGCCGGGGCCTGGAAATTGGGGGTCCAAATAGAAAATTTTCAAAAATTTTCTTGAAAATTCAAATTTTGCATTACTTTTTGATATACAAACGTTACTATCGTTGTTTTCATTCAAATCGGTGGGAAAATAAACGATTTGCAACACTTCTTGGCCTTAGAAATTTCAAAATTTTTGTCAAAAAATGTCAAAAATTCCCAAAATTTTGCTAATGTCTGGCCCCGGTCGGGACCGGGGCCTGGCCACCGGGGCCGGGGCCGGGGCCTGACCACCGGGGCCGGGGCCGGAGCCGGGACCTGGCCCCGGGGCCGGGGCCGGGGCCGGGGCCAGGCCCCGGTGCATCCCTAATACGTATATCGACCCTTTGTCCGATTCTTGGTCGATAGTCTGACAGCGGATCGGATCCAGGATTGCTCATCGCTAAGTCGGATCAAAAACTCAAGATAGTGATGGATATGTAGCTCTCTGCAGTTTTACATCAAAGTAGTGATTTTGACAGCGAGGAAGGGCGAGTGTCACTGAAAACAGTAAAGCGTTGTAGTCTTCTCACATATTTTAAGTTGTATTACGTATTAATTAACTTAATATCCAACATGTTTTTCGGCGTGGGGAAATGGCTTAACTATATATATATATATATATGTATAATATATATACGTACTATAAGTTTTTCTATGTGCTACGGGTGGGCCGTGCTTAACCATTAAGCTTTTCGAGTTTAATAATACTACCAAGAGTAGTACTACGTGCATATTGTACGTATGTAGTTGTAGTACAAGCAGACTTGTATAAACTCCTTTCCTTTCTATCAAAATGGAAGACAGCAAATTTCAGTTTCCTTTGGATAGCAGTACACATTGGATTCGATTTCCGGTTTAGGCTCATTCCACTGAAGCATCCGTGGCTTAGTTGGAACAGCGTCTGCGCGTTTAGCAGGAGACCGCGGGTTCGAGTACCTGATTTTTCCGGGTGCATGGTGGTGTACAACTTTCTTTAATTTATTAAATTGGTCCCCCTTCCCTTGCGAATAGAAAAATGCCAAAATTCACGAAATCGAAAAATTTTGCGATGTATGGGTATTTGAATTCAGCGTGATATATACCTCCCAAAGATAACTGTAGCAGATCACTGTAAGAGTTAAAGGAATTATTAGAATTACAAAAGTAAGACAATAGGAGGTTGCGTCAGTGTATGAGAGCAATGCAGTGTACATTTCAAGGAATTAAATTAAATTATAAATAATTAATAATAACATTAAATATTTTTAAAATTCAAGATTTTTAAAATTTAACTTTTAAAAAAGTTCTTAAAAATGTAAAGTTTTTAACTACACATTGATTATTAGTATATATATCTGTTGCCAGTTCATACATATATACACCAAATTTAAACTTACGTAATTGATCACGAAGTTTTAAAATTCCGGAAACCCCTGTATACAAGGTTTCAGCAAACTGTTTACCCGCAGATAACTTAAATTTCAGTTTTAAATTTTTGGGTCTCATCTCGATTACCCCCCACGACTAAAAATTCTTAAAACTTGACCAAATGAGCTAAAATTTGGTGGGGGTATGTTTTCGACCACGCTGAGTTCAAATATCGTAAAGTTTTTCGATTTCGCGAAATTCGATTTTTTTCGGTTTCTAAGGGGGGACCAAGGGAAACCGAAAAAGTTTTTGTCTTCGATTTTGCTGGAAAGATGTATATAGGGGTTTTTGGGATCGTAAACACGAATCTGAAGTCCGTTTTTCGATTCAGCTTTTCGTTAGCTCAGTATAAGCTAAAGATTCAAGCTTAAGATGTAAGCTTATACGAAAACAACAGTAGACACGTTTGGATTGGATATCTGAAATTATTGCAAAATCTAAGTTTAGCCGGGTTAAACCCCGAACTAGGCTTATCAGCCTAAACCTGATAATACAAAAAACGGGGCTAATTCAAGAAATATATAACCAGGTTAACTGAAAAAACTTTGTTTGGAAAAACTGGGTTAACCTAACCAGAATATTTTGCGGTCAGCCCCAAACCACAAACTTATGGCTAACTCCAGCTGGATTTAATATCTTCTTTAATATATTGGCCCGTGCAGTCCCGGCCCGCTAAGGGCCAGTATAAAAAGCGGACGCGGACGCGGAAGCGGACTCGGGGTATAAAAAGCGGAAGCGGACGCGGACGTAAGGTATAAAAAGCGGACGTCATTTTTTGGTATAATCCGCGTACACGGACGAAAGGTATAATTTGCGGACGCGGAAGCGGACGCGAGGTATAAAACGCGGACGTGAGGTATAAAACGCGGACACAAAACGGACGGTAATATAATCTGTTTGCAGCATAAAGTAATCAGGTTTCATAAATGAGTTTTACACAAGAAGCACTTTTAATAGAACTTTAGCCCTAAAACGTTTGGACGACGTCATAAAATAGCTGCACTAATTTACAATTATAAGAAAAATATTTCACTCTCACTTTGACTCAGGTTTCACATACGCTGGGGTTATCCTGAAGTTTTTGGTGTTAGGTTAACCTTAAAAACTATAAAATATGAAACTGCGAGCGAAATGTAGGAAGTTTTCCCGCATTGATTTAAACTAGTTGAAAGAATTAAAATTAACTCAATCCTTTTTGTGCAAGGGTAGAAGACTTAACACCCCAGATTTTTTCAGTTAACTTGTTTGGTGAAACTAGTCAACAATTTCGTTCAAGGAGCCCTATTTCGTTAAACATTAAAATGGTACGATTAAGTGCTAATTGGGTTGCCGCTTTTTAACAAAAAGGCAACCCTTTCATCTGGGTATGTCCGTTTATTAATCTCGTTACCACCCCTGTCCCCCCCTCTAACTTTTGGACTTCTGGACCGATCCGGCTGAGATTTTCAGGGGGAGTTGGGAGTGACCTAAAGTGCTCCCGGAAGCGGGGGCAGTTCGGTACTTCCCGGATTCCGGGAGTGGCGAATCCCGGAATTTTTTAGAATTGTAAGGGGGGAGGGACCAAGGGAAACGAAAAAATTTTTTGCCTCCGATTTTGCTTAAAAGTTGGTCATAGGGTAATTCGATAGCGCTGATTTCGAAACTGAAATCGAAATTCCCGGAAAATTTACGGATTTCGAGATATTGGACCCGGAAAATTCCGGATTTTGAAAAATTTCCCCAAAAGTGGTCGATATGGGGCTCAAATGAAAGAGCTCGTCGAGCTGAACAACTTTCCTTGTTGCGACGTTTTCCGAAAATGCGTCTAGCGAAAGTTATGGCCGAAAAATTGAAAATCCGGGAATTCACGAAAATCCGGATTTTTAAAAATTTGTTCAAAAGTGGTCGATATGGTACTCAAATGAAAGAGCTCGTCGAGCTGAACAACTTTTCTGCTTGCGGAGGTTTCGGGAAATGCGTCTAGCGAAAGTTACGAGTAAAAAACTGTTGCATTCTTCTGAAAAACCCCATGTCCCTAACAAGGCCGCACCCAGGGGGAGGGTTCAAGGGGTCTAGACCCACCCCTTTTGAGATGACTATAAATTGCAAAATGAAACTTTCAATCACTTTTATAGAAAATCTCACTATTTTTGAAAGAATTAAGCAGTTAGTGAATGCTTTTGGTGTGAAAGTGCAAACATTTTGCAACACTAAGTGAGCTCCATACTAAATTATTCTCAGGCTTGACCTTGAACCCCCTTCTGCTAAACATTGGACCATCCTCTTTCTAAAATCCTGGGTGCGGGCCTGGTCCCTAAGGGAAAAAGCAGCGGCAACCCATTCTCGCTACTTCGCTAGTTTTAATCTAATCCGTTTAAATCTAAAATAAAATAAAATATATAAAATTTAAAATAAATCTAATCTAATCTTTAAAGAAATAAGGCCACAGAAAAATTAAAAATTTTCCATAATCCCTCCTCTCACATTATAGCTGGTTGGCTCGGTGCTGCTTTTATATGAAGGTACAATGTTAGGAAGGGCACAGTGATATATACAGTGATACAGTGATATAAAAAATTAAATTTGGAAATTTTATTGGTTTATCGGTTTTCGCAAAAGGTATATATTATATATATGCTTTATAAAAAATTTTCTAACATGTTTAATTTTTTAAAATATGTATATATTTTGAATTTTTATTTTTTCGTTAGCATCGATGATGCTGGACATTTTTGCTGTTTGTCAACATCTGAGTTTTAACTAAGTTTTTAAAGTTTTAAAAAAGTTTCAACTTTAATGCATAATCAGATCAGATGTTGACAAACAGCAAAAATGTCCAGCATCATCGATGCTAACGAAAAAATAAAAATTCAAAATACATATTTTAAAAAATTAAACATTTTAGAAAATTTTTTATAAAGTATATATATAATACTTTTTGCGAAAACCGATAAGCCAATAAAATTTTCAAATTTAATTTTTTTATATCACTGTGCCCTTCCTAACATTGTACCTTCATATAAAAGCAGCACCGAGCCAACCAGCTATAATGTGAGAGGAGGGATTATGGAAAATTTTTAATTTTTCTGTGGCCCTATTTCTTTAAAGATTAGATTAGATTTATTTTAGATTTTATATATTTTATTTTATTTTAGATTTAAACGGATTAGATTAAAATTAGCACTTAATCGTACCATTTTAATGTTTAACGAAATAGGGCTCCTTGAACGAAATTGTTGACTAGTTTCACCAAACAAGTTAACTGAAATAATCTGGGGTGTTAAGTCTTCTACCCTTGCACAAAAAGGATTGAGTTAATTTTAATTCTTTCAACTAGTTTAAATCAATGCGGGAAAACTTCCTACATTTCGTTCGCAGTTTCATATTTTATAGTTTTTAAGGTTAACCTAACACCAAAAACTTCAGGATAACCCCAGCGTATGTGAAACCTGAGTCAAAGTGAGAGTGAAATATTTTTCTTATAATTGTAAATTAGTGCAGCTATTTTATGACGTCGTCCAAACGTTTTAGGGCTAAAGTTCTATTAAAAGTGCTTCTTGTGTAAAACTCATTTATGAAACCTGATTACTTTATGCTGCAAACAGATTATATTACCGTCCGTTTTGTGTCCGCGTTTTATACCTCACGTCCGCGTTTTATACCTCGCGTCCGCTTCCGCGTCCGCAAATTATACCTTTCGTCCGTGTACGCGGATTATACCAAAAAATGACGTCCGCTTTTTATACCTTACGTCCGCGTCCGCTTCCGCTTTTTATACCCCGAGTCCGCTTCCGCGTCCGCGTCCGCTTTTTATACTGGCCCTTAGCGGGCCGGGACTGCACGGGCCAATGTATTAAAGAAGATATTAAATCCAGCTGGAGTTAGTTGTTCCATAAGTTTGTGGTTTGGGGCTGACCGCAAAATATTCGGGTTAGGTTAACCCAGTTTTTCCAAACAAAGTTTTTTCAGTTAACCTGGTTATATATTTCTTGAATTAGCCCTAATTTTAAAGCTAGATTTTTAAAGTGAAACCCGGGTTTCGCTAACCCCGTTTTTTGTATTATCAGGTTTAGGCTGATAAGCCTAGTTCGGGGTTTAACCCGGCTAAACTTAGATTTTGCAATAATTTCAGATATCCAATCCAAACGTGTCTGTCTACTGTTGTTTTCGTTCAAACGGTTATAAAAACTAACGATTTCCAACAATTTTATACGTATACCTATTTGTGACTTTCGAAATTCCAAAATTTTGGTCAAAAATGTAAAAACTATATACAAAATTTCGCTGAATTTTGTCCCTAATTAGGACCGGCTCGGGTCGGAACCACTGCATCCCTAATATATATATATATATATATATATATATATATATATATATATATATATATAGATATATATATATATATATATATATTATATTTTATATTTATAATATTCCTATCACATGCTTACTTTGTCAACTGCTTGAAAAACTAAATCATTTTATGGAATTTTGCAAATAAATTTCGAAATTTTCCTTAAAACATTGGGTCTGGGTCGGCAATTTTTATTGTGTCATTTTGGGTCTTGGTCATGGGGTCTTATCAAATTTCAAATTTGAAGATCTGTCATTGTTCCAATTACGTAAACCTGGCGCTGCTAACAAATTTTGGCGCCGTCGGCGCAATTTTAAATAGAATTTAGTATTGTTGCTCTCTGAAATCAATACAGTAAGCTGTGACTTGTCCGGCCGTTATGTTTGCGTCGGTTCACGTAATAAAAGCCATGTACACTTCCATCGATTTGAAAATTTTAAATATTTTGCAACATCAGCTGATCAGGTCATCCAAGTAAAATAACCATTATTGAAAAATAATGAAAGATGACAAGATGGAGGAGCTCTCACGGATCGAATGATATGCTGAATTGAATAACGGATCTAGATTCGTGCTTAGCGGCAAAAAAGATTTTAAAAATCGGGATAAGAATACTTTTTTACAACCTAAATCCGATTACATGTTATACATATAGGTATGTATAGGTATACCTCTTACCCAACTTCAAAATTTAAGACAGTTACGGCGTTTCAGAAACACTTCACTAAAGGATAATGTAAAGTCTGTTAAGTCGATTTATTTTAGTGGGTCGTTTGGGTCTGGGTCACGATAATTCTTGGGTCGGCTGGGTCTGGGTCCCGAAAACGATTGGGTCATTTGGGTCTGGGTCACGGAATGTACAAAATTTCATGGGTCGCCTTGGGTCTGGATCAAATTTGCGTTTGGGTCAAGTGGATCATTGGTCAGAAATAATGACCCAGTTTCCATCCAATACGTATACGATTTATGATAGTTCGTTAGCCTAGAATTTTGGTTAACACAGACCCGGAAAAATATTCTAACCGTCAAAAAAAGTACAGACAAAATTAAAGTTGCACTTGATTCTATACTTTAAATAAGTGAGACATTATTCAACCCGAAATCCAATTTACTATATAAATTCATGCCAAATCGAAATCGAAATCCATCAGAATCTTCGAACACAATACTACCCGACGTGGCATTCGTGGCAATGAACACTGCAACTTCGTACACAACTTTTAGGCACATCTTTACATACAACCGTAAAAGTATATACCGAACGAAAAAGCGTACCTACACATATATACATACACATACGTATATAGTAAAAAATAGTACATATATACAAATAAGATACGTAATGTGTACGTTCGACATTCATATATACACCAGTTTCACAACAGTGTGCGAACTCAGCCACTTTTTCGCCAAATATATAACGCCCCCAAATATCGCCTCAGAACAGGAAGACAAAACTGGATGGCAGCGAAGAGTTGAAAACTTGTCATGAATTAAAAACTTTTCCAACATGTTCACAAATAGTCACACAATTGTACGTATACATGGTTTCATTCTTATAAATGGTCTTTATGTCAAGTTTTGTCGGCAAAATTTACACATTTAAAAAATCTAAATACACACGTATACAGACATACACTTAGCGGGTCCTCTTTACATAGCAGATGACTCATGCTATTAGATTACGTAGAGTAGAGTAGAGTAGAATCAGAAACAAAGTAGTCTTGTTTTTTTAATGAAAATTGTTACAATAAACCAATGAATCAGCAAACGCTAGTGATTGGCTAAATGTCACCAAACTGAAATAATAAAATTATATACAATTCTAATTTTCGGTCCCCTCCTCCTTAGAACGACGGCCTAACTTGAACAAATCAGAATCTGTTATACCTTCCTGCTTTCTAACCGAAATCGGCATAAAATTTTAAATTCTGTTAGCACCAATACAATATATCAGAAGCGAAGAAAATAAAATACATAATGTAAAATAAATAAAACGTTGTAAACAACAAACGATATCTGAACTTAATTTACAATTTTTACTATAGTTCTTCACAATTATATATATATGAATGAACATTATATTATATATATAATGTTCATTCATATATATATAATTGTGAAGAACTATAGTAAAAATTGTAAATTAAGTTCAGATATCGTTTGTTGTTTACAACGTTTTATTTATTTTCGCTTCTGATATATTAGCTATTGGTGCTGTAGAATTTAAAATTTTGTATTTCGGTAGCGGGAAGGTACTGTTTTGAATTCAAGTGGCAAACTTAAAATAGATTTAATTTTATTATTTCAGTTTTTGGTGACATTTAGCCAATCATTTGCTGATTCATTGGTTGTGTAATTTCATTAAAAAAACAAGTTTCTGATTCTACTCTACTCTACTCACCAACATGATCATCTACTGTAAGCAAGAAAAATGAGACCTTTAGAGAATCCTAATCTATTTGCCGACAATGACTAGATTTTTTAAAATGTGTAAATTTGCCGACAAAAACTTGACATAAAAACCATTTTGTAGAATGGGACCATGTACTACATACAATTATTGAGCTGATATTTGTGAACATGTTGAAAAGTTTCATATTCTTCGTACCATCCAGTTTTCCTGTTCTGAGCGTATTTGAAGGCGTTCATATATTTATTTGAAAAATGACGAGTTGCTACTGTTGAAACTGGTGTATATATGAATGTCGGGTATACACATGCGTACATCTTATTTGTATATATGTACCTTTTATATATACATGTGTGTATATATATGTGCGCGTGCACTTTTCGTTCGATGCACTTTACGGTTATATATTATACGACGGTAAGTTGCAGTGTTCATTGCCGGCAATGCCACGTCGGCTGTATTTGTGTTCGAGATTCTGATGTGGCATTGAATTTATATAATTTTCAAATTGAATTTCGGGGTGTAATGTCTCGCCCTTTAAGTATAATCAAGTGCAATTTTGTCTGTACTTTTTTGACGGTGCGTCGTTGTTAACCAAAAATTCTGTCTGAACTTTAATAGAAAAGCTCAAATCGTAGCCGTATTGAATGAAACTGAGATAGGTATTTCCCGCGACCTTACCTGACCTAAACCGCAAATTTGATCAAGACTGGGCGGGAAATTTCCGAATTTCCGGCAAACCGGCAAATTTGTCGACAATCGTCGGACAAGACGGCCATTTGCCAGAATTGTGACCGGCATTCAATAAAAATTCAAATTAGACGCCAACTGACTTTTACCTCAATCGACACGTGAAACATTTTGAAACTTGTAACTTTCTTGAATTTTGAAATTGGAGTAGGTATACCTATACATACCTATATGTATAACATGGATCGAGATTTAGGTTGAAAAGTATTCTTATTCCGATTTTTTAAATCTTTTTGCCGCTGAATCTGAATCCGTTATTCAATTCGGCGTGAGCTCCTCCATCTTGTCATCTTTCATTATTTTTCAATGTGGTGTGAGATGACCTGATCTGTTGCAAAAATATTTAAAATTTTCAAATCGATGTGGAAGTTGTACATACATTACGTGAACCGACGCAGCGGCCGAGACTTCACGAGCTACTGTATTGATTTCCGAAATTTGTGTACTTAAATTCTATTTAAAATTAAAGCCATTTTTCAAAATTAGCGTAATTAAGAACAATGATCTTCAAATTTGAAGTAGATACTTAAGATAAAAATTGCGACAAGCGGCCGAGACCCTTGACGTTTAAACGTTGAAATTTAAAAATGACGACCCAATTTTGACCCATGACCCGGACCCATGACCCATTTCCATCCCCTGATCTATATATATATATATATAATGAATCATAAACTGTACAGGCATGATAGCAGCCGAGTTTAGCATTTTTGGTAAAACCGTTCCATGATGAATTGTATTAAATTTTTTAGGCAAATGTACATGTAGGGTTATATTAATATAAATTGAGTACAGAACTTAATAATATATATTAAATTTTGAAAAAATTTTGGGGATCCAAAATAGAAAATTTTCAAAGAATTTTCTTGAAAATTCAAATTTTGCAAAAACGTTGCCGCCGTTGTTTTCATTCAAATCGATGTACAACTAGAAATTTCAAAATTTTGTCTGAAATGTCAAAAAATTCCCAAAATTTTTTGCTGGCGTGGCCCCGGTCGGGACGGAACTTGGCGGGGAGCCGGGGCGGGGCCTGACCACCGAGACCGGGGCGGGAGCGAGACCCGGGGCCCGGCGGAGCGACCCGGTATCCCTAATACGTATATCGACCCTTTTGTCCGATTCTTGGTCGACTGGTCTGACAGCTTTGAATCGAATCAAGATCGCCAAATCCGGATGATGGATATGTAACTCTCTGCGATTTTACATCAAATGTGACTGACGCGGCGAGAAGGGCGAGTGTCGCGAGAACAGTAAAGCGTTGTAGTCTTCTCATATTTTTAAGTTGTACATTACGTGATAATTAACCAATATCCAACATGTTTTTCGGCTGAAAATAACTAACTATATATATATATATATGTATAATATATATACGTACTATAAACCAACATGGCCAACACGAAATTGGCAAAACTTTTCAGTTTGTAATA
>JASAND010019165.1:0-12852 GCA_030248195.1 Trissonchulus latispiculum
GCTTGAACAACATGATATTTGAACAACGACTTGCAATAACATGAAAACAATTTTTGAACATGAATTTCTCGAAGTGTGGGAAAGACATCAGCGAAAGCGACCAGTTCAGGCTTCCAAAAAGAAACGTCTTCCCGAGGGCTATATTTTCCCAAATTGTTTAACGAGTAAAGAAGCTCATGATTTGAGAAAAACGTAAGTTTTGTCCGATTTTTCATCAAAATTTTCAAGTTTGGACGGTTATATATTTCTCTCGAACTGAAAGACAAAATGCAAAACCATGAAAAATAGCCCTCGGCAATTGTCTCAAAAATACGTGTGTGTAAAGCCGTTTTTTAATTGATTGCATAAGTTGAGAGAAATCCGTGTTCAAAACAATCTAGTTGCGATTTTCAAAATTTCACATTTTCACTGCTGTGCGCCGGCAGAGATACCGCAGAGAGCTCTCCTTTGGGCGTAAGATGTCCTTTAGGACCACAAATAATATGGACAATACTTGACCGACAGCTCATTTTACGCATAAAAACAGCGATTTTTGCGTTTTTCCTTAAAAATGCTAATTTTTCGCTAAAAATATCGGTATATTTTTACCTTTGGCTCGCCCCCCCAAAAACAAGACCCAAAATCAAAACCCTAAAAAATGCCATCGTTCGGGAAGTCCGGGCCGGGTCCATCGGCCAAACGGACTGCCAGAAGGTGGTTAAAGTACCTAAAACATGCTCTATATAGGTTTTTCGGGTCGCTGAGCTCGTATTTGGCATTAGTTTTGCCCTAGCGGTTGCCTCAGAGGCATTTTACAAACAGTTGATACTGATTTTTCTTTTGTGAATTTTTCACAAAAAATCACCCGCCGGTGGCTGGCTTTTTCCTAGGCAAAAATTTCTGGGGGGGGGGTTCCCCCCCCAGGTCTTGGAGGGGCTCGGATTTCGGGGGGGGGGGGAAGAAAAATTTTAGAAAAATGTCTAAAAATAGCTATTTTTTGCTGCTGAGCTAAAAAATTCACTATTTTTAACTTAAATTTAAGCTTAAAATAGCTAAAAAATGCTTAAAAATGGGTAAAAATCCGGCGACGCCGGAAAAAATTTTCAAAATTTGCTTTAAAAACCCTATTTTTCCGGGCACTTTAGGGTGGGGGGGGGGTTCTGGGGGGAAGGCCCGAATCCTGGGGGGGGGGGCGAGCCAAGTCAGGGGGGGCCCCATCCCCCCCTGTAGGAAAAAGCCAGGGTGGCGAAGCCAGAAAATCCAATTTATGGTTGGATAGGTAAGAGTTTAGGACATGTCACATGGATATATAATATGGGGTAGCTGCGCAAAGCCCTTAGTGAGTACCAGCAAAAACATCAATTTTGGTCCGGAGTTGTCCGATGGTACCGGGGGTCGGATTTTGGGTGGGTCGACTATTTTGGGCACCCTAGTCGGGGAAGTTGAGCCTCGGCAGCCAAACTTACGTATGTTTAGGTTGGGTCTTGTGGCTATTACCACAGAAAAAATTTTCCGGCTGCGGCTTGTTGTTAGCTCTCTAGGTGGGTGACTTTTTTGTGAATTTTCGGGGTGATTTTTTGTGAACATTGCTATATCCTGACGCAGTAGCGTAGGCACAAAAAATTTTCAGGGGGGGGGCGGTTTTGACCGAGGACTTTTGAGGGGGGGGAGGTAAAATTTTCTATTTTGCGTAACAATTACATACATGTACATGTACATGCACACTGCATATTATACTGCAAGTTGTCCTATTATTTCAAAAGTCTTCTGTGGTTCATGTTTTCGACTTGTTACAACTGAAAGCGAAATCCTAAGTCCCAAATGGGGGGTCTGGGGGGCGGAGCCCCCCAGAAGTTGAGAAAATTTTTAAATTTCGCCATTAAACGCTATTGAAACATTTAATTCTTTATAAATGATTTATCAATTGACTAACCTTTATTTACTATTTTCTACGTTTACTGTCTTGTCCGAAAACTGAAACTATTAGGATGCTCCCATTAAGAACTGCGTATTCTGATCATATCAACCAATTATGCCAAGGCTGAAGATGTTGGGAATAATAACGCAGGTAACAGCAAAACTGCAAAGCAACTTATACATACAAACATTTGTTAGCATGTTTAATGCAAAATAATAATTTTTGATAATCTAAATAACCAAAATTCGCGCCGGAGGCGCGAAAATTTTTTAAATGGTGTAGAAAATGCATCAATATTGAGCTAATTTGAGGCATTAATGTATAATTTGTGTATGTTTCTATTAAAGTTAAACGCCCGCGCTCCGCGCGGGCGTAAAAGTTTTTTGTCCAATTTTTTCAGGGGGGCAAATCCATTATTTCGGGGAGGGCGGCCGCCCCCCCCCGCCCCCCCGTATCTACGCTAGTGTCCTGACGAATATAATAGCCACGTTGCTTATTAAAGCCAGATCTTATCTGCATACGTTCTGTATAATAGCTTATTTTTGAAATTAACCTGAGTTATATATATACATACATATATATACGTATACGTATTTATAATTTTTTATAGCTGCGTCAAGATCTCGACGAGTTGAAGGCTCTTTTATCCAAGACAAGTCGTTCTCGGGTTCGCGAGATCTTAGCTCTGGCCATTAGCGACACCGAGGACAGGCTCACGAAATGTCAGCGTGTGGATGTCACATCGACGCACAGTATTTCAGGGTCCAATGATGATGGTTCTGGCGACAAGGTTTCCAAAAAGACAGGGAGTGATTCTGCCAGTCTGCTACCTACAAAAAAGTTGTCAACATATGGTTAGTATTGAAATTCCTATTTCGAACAACATACGTATTATGTGCATTAGCTTATCTAGTCTGGCTCAAATAAATAAATCGAGACTTTCAAAACTTTATGTGCCTTTGGCGGGACAAAGCACAGATTTGTATATACATACGTTTCATGTGGGCATCCCTGAGTCCTTGACCAGTTCATAATATACTTAATTTCTGGTCTTACAGACAATGAAAAACGCTCTGCATTTCGCATGAGAAGGTCTGTGAATCCTAATTGAATTAATTAATTGCAGGGAAGTTCATTTTTAGCGTGGGATCAGTCTGACAAATTTTTGAAGATCTACGTAACCTTGCCTGGTGCGCACAATGTTGATCCTGAAAGCGTTACTACAACATTCTCGGAAACGTACGTAATGTTTATGCAGCATAAATCAATAAGAGTATGGACGATAGAGTTTGGTGACAGCTGGCTGTTAATACAGCAGCATGGGGCTGGGCTTTTTCTAGGCGAAAAAAGTGGGGTTGGGGAGAGTGGGGGGGGGGGAGCCCCCCCCACTAGTGGGGGGAATCCAATGTGGTCTAAAGTCGCTAAAAATGCAGTAAAAATAGCCTGTTTTCTACATATACTGCTATAACTATGCTTAAAAGTGTTCAAAAATTGAGTTTGAGTACCAAAATAGACGATTTTTGAGCAAAATTCCGGCCAAGCCGGAAAATTTTAGAAACTTTTGACCAAAAATCCTTAAAATTTGGCATTTTCTGGGCATCTTATAGTAAGTGGGGGGGGAAGCCCAAAAAAGTGGGGGTGGGGCCGAGTGGGTGGGGTAAGGGGTCGAGTGGGGGGAATCCAAAAAGTGGGGGCCGCCCCCCCACCCCCCCCCAGTACAAAAAGCCCAGTTGAGTTAGGTTTCATACATTTTTGTGTCCACTAGACGCTAAACTTCGCGTCTCTGGCCAACGAACCTATCCATCCTGAACTGGTCCATGGTTTATATACTACTACGGTGGGAAGGTAAAAGCAATGTGTGTAGCAGAGCCGGCCCCTTTGTTGTGGTTGTTTGGTAGGCGGTCGTTGGTTTTCCATGAACGGCGGACTATATCAGTTCGCTCCTCCTGAGATAGGTCAGGGCTGCCTCCGGATTCCGTCCAAGGCAGGATAGGTCAGGGGACATACCAAGGATTCGGTGAACGGCGTGAGCTGGGCAATTGAGGAGCGCATGAGAAAGAGTCCCAAACTCCTCCCCGCAGTCAGGGTACATTGGGGACGGCCATTGCTCACGGTCAATCAAATGGCAGAATTCAGACAGTATAACATTGATTTTCCAGTTTTTGCTCAGGATCTACCTGTCCCTTCTGGAGAGTCCTGATTCCAGGTGAGGTGGAGTGAGGCCATCTTGACGGAAGATTTCTTTCTTTGGTGGGCAGAACTAGTTAGCCAGGAGTTTCTGGCAAATCTGATTGTTGATTTTGCCAAGGCATACATATATATACATACATATATGTAGTCGATTGGCACAGCCTCCTGTGGCATTGACGAACCTTGTACTACCAGTTTATCTGCCATTTCGTTCCCGGCTATTTTAGAATGACCAGTGGTCCACTGCATCGTATAACACTGTGAATCCTTAATATAACGATTCTGTCATGTGCGTTAGGTCTTCGTTATTTCTAGCCAGCCTTCACTAATATATAGCTAGTAGTTCCGCTTTCAAGCTGTTGCGAGCAGCCCCCTTTACGATCAGAAATGGAAATTATTTTTTGTAGTCGTTGCCACTCCACAAGAATGCTACTTGCTCCGTTGGAGGTGCCTCCCCTGGGTTTATTTTACTGCTGGGGGGGGCGGGGGGGGGGCGCCCCCTCCACTTATTGGTGGACTCCACTGCTGGTAGCAGTCTATCACTGGGTTAGATCCTGTGTACCGGAAATAGCGGTTCCGTTGGTTGGTGATCGAGTCTGGCAAATTCGTCTGTTTACTTCCCCATTTACACCCACGATTTTAGAGTGACCAGGTTTCTTCGGTATGTCTGTCCAGGGAGATACAGGAGTGACCTTGATTTATCGTTGGATAAGCGTAGCGACCATTCCCGTGCTATAGCAGCCAGTTCTTTTGATCTGTGGTTTACCGGAACGAGGTTGACTTCCAGGTGACGTACTTCTGTAGGAGCGAGTTTCATGCATCCAGTTATAATCGTTGCAGCTTGATTTTTATCTTTTCTATAGGGTGGGTTGGGGCAACTCCAGACATCCAGGCGGCAACACATTATTCCATAGCGGACCGGATATATAAACGTTAAGTGCACCAGTCGTAGATCTTCTTTGGAGCTTCCCAGTTGGTCCCATCTGCCGGGACAGCGTCTTTAGTTTCGGCCACAACTTCGCCTTCAGCTTCTGGATGTGCTGACCGAAATTCAGTAAGCGGTCGAAGGTTAACCCAAGGAGTGTTGACGTCTTATTGAGAGGCAGATTTATTCCGTTTGAGGGTGAGTTGTAGGTTCCGACAGACGTCCTTGTTGTGCGTGGTAAGAAATACGTACTCCGCTGGGCTTATGTTAGGGGATTTTTCTTGGGTGGGGGCCCTCGAGGGGGCGAGTCATTTTTGGAGAGGGGATTGTCCAAAATTTTTCTAAAAACATGCTGATATAGGCAAAACTCTCCGGCGAAGCCGGAAAATTTTTGAACATTTGGTACCAAAGGGGCACCCACGGGGGGCATGGATGTATCATAAATCTTCAAGAATCACACCGCGTTGAAACCGCAAAAAAGTTCAAAATTTTTTCAGAATCGTTTGAAGATTGATAACTCAACGTCAGGGTTCATGCGACCGGGAAAAACCGGGAATATCAGGGAAAATCGTGAAGCACCGGGAAAAACCGGGAAAATGAGAAAGTCAGAGAAATTTTTTGTATTTTTGGTGCAAATTTAATGAATTCTGTTTAAATTTTAAAAACGAATTTCACGTTTTACCCCGAAACTTGCATTTCTTTTAGTTCTTACTACTTGCTTCACGATAAGGCCGATTTTCGAATTTCAAATTTGATTTAATTCCTATCTTAATTTTGTCACTTCATTTGGTTTTCAGGATTCTAATTGGATGAATGGTACAGAATTTTCTCAGAAATTGAAACATATATATGTTACACACATTTTGAGGCAGCTTGTCTGTTTCCGCCCAAATAATTATTCTAAAAAAATATATATTTATTACTTTTAGAAATTTCAAACGAATGCGAGCTAACTAGATGTTGAAGCCTAGCTTGTCCCCCCGCACAATTCCTAAATTTGACCTACTATTTTTTAAAAAAAGTGCACGAATAACCTTAATAATATTGTGTATTAACTATTCAGCTCTGCTTAAGTGTCAGTTGAGATGGTGAAAGCGAATAATATCAAGCTAATGCGACCAGTGACGGATGGATTTTTCCGGAAAAATTTATTGCGGAAATAAATTTGTGGTTTTTCTTCAGTTTTTTGCAATGAACGAATCAAAAAAACTCCGTTTTTGTAGAAAAATTCTAATTCTCCCTAAAAATGTCTAAATTTCTAAAAATTTTCTTGGCTCAAAATGAAAAGAATTAAAGGATTAAAGAATAGTTTTATTGAAAAAACAAAAAATTTCTTTAACTTCGGATGCGCTGGCCTCCCAGACCCCTCGAACAGTATGGAAAGCTAGTCGCGGTTATAGGACCGCTGATATATATAGGTAAGAATGCTTTACTACAAGCGAGTCGCGGGCAGGCCAACAAAGTAAAATTTCTACCAAAATTATGAAAATAGTATATATACACCTTGAAATCAAAAAAGCTGAAGCTGAAATCTATTTTTGACGTTCGCCAAATAAAGATCATGTTCAGAAAATAAATGAAAAGTTGATGAAGTCCAATTTTTTTGAGACAACGTCGAATTTTGTCCGTTTCAACGCATTTTCTAAATTTTTTCAGATCTAGCAAAGTTTCATGCGTATTTTCATGCGTTTCATTCGTTTCAAGTAACGTATTTAATATCTTTTTACAGTGATTTTTCAAAATTTTTCCAACTTAAATATCGCGGATCGCCTATGGGACCAGACGGTATTTTTCCAAATACTACGAATACGTTAACAAAACGTAAAATCTGTTTTTTGCTGTTGATTTGTGGCTGACCGTCCCTGACGAGCAGAAAGATTTGAATTGCACAAAATAAAAACTATTATATAATAGTAAACAAAATACCCCAATTTCAAAATAGCAATTAATTTTTGGGGTCTTTTCCAGATTACTCCCCCCCCCCCACTCGAAATTCTTAAAACTTGACCACAATTGAGCTGAAAGCTTTTCTTTTCTGGGTCGTTGAACACGAATCTGAAGACCGTTTTCCCATTCAGCTTTTCGTTAGCTTGATATAAGCTAATGTTTTAAAAGCTTAAGGTGTAAGCTTATGTTGAGCTAACGAATAGGTGAATCGAAAAACAGATTTCAGATTCGTGCTCATCGTCCCTGAAGACCCTGTATGCAACTTTTCAGCAAAATCGGCGACAATAAATTTTTCAATCCCCCTTGCGAATCGAAAAAAAATCGAATTTCGGGAAATCGAAAAATTTTGCGATTTGAACTCTGCGTGGTCGAAGATAAATTTCAGCTCAATTGGTAAACTTTTAAAAATTTTTGAGTGGTGGGGGTTATCTGGAAAAGACAATGTTTGTATTCTTTTCCATTTTTGCATTGCAACAGTACCAAGATTTTTTATATGAGTAGTTTGGTAGCACAGCACTCGTGATCTAAAGCCTGTTTTTGGTATCAGATTTTTGCTAGCTTTGAATTTCAGGTAAATCATCAAACTGTATAATACTGCGTTCGATAGCTAAAATGCTCAAAATGGGTTCAAAATAGACAAAATCGTCACTATAATTACGTATATTCTTCTAAATTTACTGACATTTACTGGAACAAAAACCGGGAAAATGGGTCTGAAAAACCTGGAAAAACCGGGAAAATGAAATTCAAAAGTCCGCATGAACCCTGCAACGTATTCCGAAAATTTAATCGAAAAATTTTAGAATATCGAAAAGTTATCGAAAGTTTTATGACAATCATCTAGTGAAATCTTGCTAGCCGATTTTCCTAGTATATACTAGTAAATTCTTTGCGTAGAACTAGTGGATTTTATGCAACTCAGACTGGCTGCTAGTGCTACTAGCAACTAGTACGTCGCTTGGCTCGCACTACGTAGTATTGATAGTTGCGAATTTCGCACTAGACATTTTCGCAACACCAGCAGTGATCCGCAACTAGTAGATTTTTATGCAATTGGCCCCAGATCGTTGTCTTGGGTCAGAGGGCTAAAGTCACCGGCGACTATTGAGACGTTTGACATCTGCAGGTAAGGTAGCTCTGATCATCGATAAGGCAGATAAAACGAAGAGTAGACGGGCAGCTTCGTTGTGGGAGGCCATGCTGCATTTTTCTCCATTTGCTGCAGGATTCGTTGATCTGGACTTTGGCTAATCGGTCACTCAGAAAGTTTGTTTATCCAATTCCGAGTGCATTTTGGAAGTCCAAGCCTGTATTGTTTCCATAAGAGCGCTGGCTTCCAGACGGTATCGAAAGCTCGCCTGATATCAATTGAGGCCAAAACAGTTCGCTTGGGGGCCTTTTGCTGCGAAATCTTCTACTTTGGAGTGAGTGAGTCGAAGCACTTAATCCTCAGTCCATCTGAGGCTCTATATGACAGCCTGGTTGGGATCCAATTTTTTAGTAGATTCCAGCCAGTATTGAATTCTTTCTTTTACCATTCTCTCAATTAGCTTGGATAGGCAGCTTGTAAGAAAGATGGGCCGATAAGAGTCTACTTTATTGGTGGATTTGTCAGGCTTCGGGATTGGAATGACAAAAGCTGTTCTCCATTGCTTAATAAAAATTCAGCCAAAAGTGAAAATGAGCAAAATCGAGGTTAGTCGACAAATCGGCCAAAAATGGACCCCCCGTAAGTTGGAGTTCGAAACCAATCCAAATTATATTGAAAAATTTTGAAACGAAAGAAAGATTGAAAAAACCTTCAACGATTATTTAACCGTTTTAAATTTTTTACTGACTCTGTATGCTACAATCAATAAGGCGAAGCGTGAAAGTCCGCGAATATGGGTTGTTCGGCGAACCTGTACCATATTAATTCGGCCACAAGGCACAACCTAGTCCTCTTTTGTTTTTGAACCTATCGCGCCCCTACATAATAAACCTTGGTGAGTCACCGACGGATTTTTGTGGTACATATGTAGTAGTAATTTCTGTATTCAGTAAATACTGTATTTACTGGCCGATTTCAGTAAATACCGTATTTACTAATAAGAATGGTATTTTCTTTAAACTTCCTATCTTTACACGTAAATACCATTTTTACGGAAATTCGTCCAGTAAATACTGTAATTTCTAGTAATTTCTGTATTTTATGTTTATCGTCGTTGTCTACAGTGTGTCGCTGGGGAAACAAAGGGCATGCTGACGTCATAATCAAAGTCATAGGATACGTCATACATAACCACATATATAATGTGTAAAAGGAGTGCATGAAAACAAATTTCTGAAGTTACATAAATTACAAATTATTTTAGCCTTACAAAATAGATACCTATTAATCATAATCAATGATGCATTAATTAAAAATTAACAAAGTTACTTAATGGTTTTAAATCTTAATAACTTTCCAAATTTTTTAATTTCAGAACAATTGATCTTTGTGTAAGAAATTTAAATGGTTTCAACTATGTACTGACTGTCTCTGGGCTGCTCCATCCTATTGATCCCAGCTCAAGTTCCCACAAGGTTATTCATTTACTATCTTTTGCTTCTAGATAATAAGAAACTAGAAAATAAGGGGCGGATCCTCCAGGGAGGGGGCAAGTCTAAGGCAAGAGTGAAAAAGGGGGAAAATTTCTGGTTGCTTCGTCCAGTATATACACGGTAAATATTTCTCCTGGGTGCCGTTCCCCCATCAGGACATCCTCGATACGCCAATGCTTGGAAATTTTTTGAGCTGTTACAAAATTTCATCTATTTTCTGTATCCACTTCAGTAGGCTTGCGAAAAACATACCGAGTTGCCGCTTTTTTGGAAAGCTTTTTAGGCGTGTGTTATGTTCCGTTGATGTATTCGAACAGAATTAAATACATAATTTTCGCGCTATATGGTGCGTCTGTTATGCTTATATTCATATTTATGCTTATATTTAGGCTATTTTTATATATACATGTTACGGTCCGCGTTTACATGCTTGGCATTAACAGATCGTTTATAGTATACCCTACTTATGTATAAAGCTACGAAATATGCAATAATTACGAGTTTTTCTACTTTCATCAGTTTGAACTACTGTGGCCTACTCTATGTATTGTTTATCCTCAGAAGTTAATTTTTAGGCAACGGTCGGCACAGAAAGTTTTCCAAAATTCGTTTGTCGAAATTCCACTAATAAGCAAATTCAAGGTCTAGACTTTGCTGAAAGTTCTTAATTTTTGCTTAGCGCTGCGCCGCCAGACATCTGTTTTCGGTTTCCACTTTCTGATATTGCCTGACTGTTGCAATGCAGTGTGATTGTTACCGTTGAATTTACTCTATTTCATTAAGCCACGTATAACAATTTCTCATTTTTTGTGAAATTCCATAATGGCGGAATGGTGAAATGAAGTAATTTTGCCTGTTGTGCATTCTTCAGAGATGTTTCAATTCTGTTGACTGTTGACTTACTTTTTTATTACAGATTAAGACCGATATGGTTTTGCTTATGTTGAAGAAGGTGTCTGTAGGAAATACTTGGGAATGTGTTACTGTGGAAGAAAGCAAGCTGAAGGAAAAACAGTTAGTTTGCTTTGTTCCTGTCTGGCTGAGTTTGGTTTCCTAAGAATGTTGGAATAGCATGTCAAGGATGTTTACAAGCGATGCTTGACATATCTACTGCTTGGACGGGACGCATATTTATATTCTGTGTAACTGGAATACGGATTCTAAAATGTGTAGCGTAAATACGCAAGAGATTAGAAAGTGTGCTTGGAATACGCAGCATACTTTGTACTTTGTAGTGTTCCATTATGCTATTATATGCATGCAGCATGTAAGTATATACGTCATCATGAATACACTCGTGGAGAAATAGAAAATAAATCATAACAGCATTTCCATTGATAATTTTTATAACAAAATATTGGATGCATGGATTGAGCAGTAAAGTAAAGTGTAAAGTGTGACGCAAATAGTTAAATTCTAATCCAAGCAAGGAAATGTGTTTAACTGTTTACTCTAGGCACTAAACCTGGTTCCTAAAGATATTGCAGAGGTGGAATCAAGTATAAACTGTCAGCCAACTCTACTCCCAGTCTTGATTACATTCTTTAAAAATTTGACCTAAATTTGGTTTGAGAAATTCAGTTTTGATAAAAAAGATAAAAGGGGTGATATTGTTTATGTAAACACTGGGGATGGAAATTTTTTACTTGATTTAGCAGTTTTGTTTTCCCAAAAATTCTACATTGTTTTCAAATGTGCTGCAACCTTGAGTGCAAATAATTATAACAGGTTCTACTGACATTTTTACTTCATTCATTTTTACAGATCACATTCTTAATTGGTTTAGGAACCAAAAAAATAATTCAATTAAATTTCAAATTCAAGAAACTACTAATTGCGTAACACTACTTTACACTGTTGTTTATGGCTCAACACCCTGTTTCCAAAATGCTGCTATAAAAACTATCAATGGACATGCTGTGCAGTTATATTTTCTACTTCTCCACCAGCATGTTCATGACGTGTGTATTTATATGCCGCATATACTAGCATATAATGGAACACTACAAAGTATGCTGCGTATTCCAAGCACACACTTTCTAATCGCGTAATTGCGTATTTACTCTACACATTTTAAAATGCATATTCCAGTTACACAGATTAGAAGTATGCGGACGGGACCTGTGGCTATTGTTTTGTTTGCTATTCCAGTCGAGACTGTGCGAGGGCGTGAACCTTTTGCTCTCTCCATCAGTCGTAGCAAATATGGCTATCGCTGCGTCGCCTGAATGCTGTCCTACAATAGGAAAGTTGACGCAGACACCATCTTGTCCTTTGGGCTCTTATAATAAGTCCATTAACGGCTGCCAGTGTATTTTTACAAGGGGTGACGGGTTCCCAAAATTACCTCCCCCCTACAAAATCGCCGCCTGGATTTTTGGGGTGCCAAAAATGTCGAATTTTCAAAACTTTTTCGGCTTTGCCAGAGATGTTTGCACGAAAACTGCTATTTTAGCCTGCCTAATACAAGCCCTCTCTACAAACCCACCTGGCATACTCTGTATTGTCAGAGCAGAAACTATGTTGTGTTGCTTAAATGAAAATGCAAATGAGGCACTAGTGACCACCACCAGAAATTAGTACCTGTTCGGAACGGGGTACGCTTGCTGGCTTTATGTATACGTGCTTAAGCACAAAAACACTAGCACTCGGTTGTTTGTTCGTTTAATATATGTGTCTGCCTCCAGCTTTAGAACGTAAGCGTAAGCGGTCGAACTTCTTTGGAGGGATTAGTCTAATTTGCGGGGGAAGACCAGCCGTTAGCGAACAGAACATAGTTTTTGCTCAAATACCAGAGAGTATGTCTAGTGGCATACTGTAATCTATGTGTACGTACTCTTGATATTAAAAATGCTTATCATTTTCATTAAACTTGGATTCTCTGCACAGATCTGAGCGGATCAGCCATGGACAGAATTTTTGCTAAATGTAGACACTTTGTCTACTCTTTTGTGGTGTTATGTCTATCAGTGTTTGCTATCATTTTGATTTCTTGTAGAAAGTCCAAATTCGATAAACTGCGTAAAGATGATGATCCGAACACTTCTCTCATGTCGATGATGAAACAGATGTACGATGACGGGGATGATGAAATGAAGCGATCAATTAAGAAAGCCTGGTTTGAAGCTGAACAGAAAAAACACCAGGATCCAACATCTATGGATATGGGAATGGGAATGGGCATGGGTTTATAAAAATAATTGATTGTTGACTGTCTATCGTGATGTCCTTCCGTTTCTATTGTTCATGAACAGTAAAATCTTTCCTTTTCTATTCTTAAAGTTGGTTAGGTTTGCTGTGCTACTCATGT
>JASAND010019168.1:0-61914 GCA_030248195.1 Trissonchulus latispiculum
GCAATAATAGATGCAGAAATGGAGTTTCAGCAGCTAATCCAGAGATCACAAGGTAGTCGTAAGAGGACTACTTTCACCGTCGCCTCTCAGGCTTGGCTATTTTCCGGAACAAATTATTTGCGGAAAAAGCTTATTTCAATTTTTTCCAGTATCTGCTCGGTTTTTCCGACAACCATAACGCCTTCAAATTCCTTATGGAATGTCAAAAGTGAGCAAATTTTAACAAATTCAAGCGTCTGAAATTTCTAAAATATTCCTAAACATTCCATTTTTACTGCAAATTAGTCGAATCTTCTCCAATTTATCAGAGGAAACACCCGAGTGTTTTCCGTAGCGGAGGCTGCGGATCAAAAGCGTTTTCCGATACCCATCCTTACTCTGCCGGGAAGAACTAAACAGCAAGCGACCCCTCCATCCCCTAGATAGTCCACCCAAACTCAGCCACATTCAGCCAAAACATACCAGCGGCGGTGGAAGCCTGTATCCATCGTTGATGGCTTGAATCACGTCCTGATTGGACCAATCATAATAGGGTCGGTCACCCCAACTGAGCACTTCCCACAGGACCACGCCAAAGGACCACACATCGCTGGAGGATGTGTACTTTCGAAAGGCTATGGCTTCCGGGGCCGTCCAACGAACCGGTATCTTACCACCCTGAAAAAAAGGGAAACAAAAACGCAGAATGGAATTGGAACCTAGGAAATACCGACGTAAAAAACTCAATTACTCCAGGCTCTGACCAACGACAAAAAAGATGTCCAAAGACTTCAGGAGAGAAGGGGTGTAAGCCTATCAGTTTTAAATAGTCCGGAATGGACTGTGTAATATGTTTCCATTCACATTTCAGGTAAGGATCGAACTAGACGGGTATGATACAACAAACCCATCTATGTCCAAGACATCAGTGTACACTACCTTAGTTGTATAGACTTGTTCAATGGTGCCCTCAGTGATCCGTGAGAGACCAAAATCGGCAATCTTGCAATTCAATTGAGCGTCTACCAGTACATTCCGAGCTGCCAAATCCTAAAATATACGTTACAAATTTACAAATAACCGGAAAAAAGCGAACACAACGTTATCCATCCATGCCTCTTTCCAACTCGGCTGAACAAACTTTCCGAAAACATGTGTTATTAAGTGAAAACAGAAAATTGCCATCCATACCCTATGAACATATCCAATATCAGAAAAATAGGTCATCCCACAGGCCACACCCCGAACCATACGAAGCAGATCCGTTAAGCTCAATTTACCCTCATGTACCTAAAACAGGAATCACCTAACATTGTTGCAAGTAAAAGGCAAAAAATCTATAAACACAACACGATGTACATGCGGTCTCACAAATAAATACGTACGAACAAGAACAGATAGTTGGTGAACTGCGAAACTCTAAACATTTTTCCACATGAGGTGTAGTCTTAGCTCAAAACAACAAAGTGATCTAAAAGAAATAAGACTTAAGTGTAAGGTAGCTAGCTATCTACGTATGAATGGTGAAAGTAGGTACAGCCTAAACTAGGGAGTTGTTGTTAGGTCTAGCCCCCTCGGCCAGGTAGAACTAAACCAGGCTCCAACTCTCTCTAGCGAGAAAAGAGACATTACTGGTAAATGAGCAAAGGGGTCAGGACTTGGCTCGGATCTAGAGTTGCTAGAGCACTTTAATAAATTGCTTCAAAAGGCAAAACTTCAGCTCTTCAGACAAATGAGCGCAAAAAACTCCCTCCTAGTCAGGCCGACTTGCTGACTCTAATTACTACTTTTCAGCACAGTAGCACAGAGACAGATATTATATTGCTACATTAATATTATCGTCCAAAAAGCTAAACAGCTAAAAGAAGTAGCCAGCTTTCTTGAGTCAACCTTGCTGAAGTAAAACAGAATACGTAAACTATGTGTCCTGTGTAACAGCAAGCAGAACATGTTGCTCTTAAAATCCGAAATTACAAATGGCAACCGTACACATACAGTTTCAGAAACATACAGGTATTAGAATTAGAATTGGAGGGGGCAAAGTTATCTGAGATGTCTGCTTTCCTCTCCCCAGGAAATTTTGGAAGTGAAACTTGGCCAAAATAGGCACCTTTTCAAAAGTTTTCAGGCTTTGCCGGAGATTTTTTGGTAAAATATCTATTTTTAGCCCCAGGCATTGTAGAGAACTTTTTGCATTTCTCCATGCATATGCCAACAAACTCTAAATTTTGGTTTTGTTGCAAACATAATGCCTCACCCCTCCAAAAATCTCCCCACCGAAAAACAACCCAAAAAATCCCTGCTGGTGGTCTTAAAAAACCATCTATCAGGTCAGGCAAAGAAAAAAGTCTTACCCGCAAAAAGGAATCCAAAGACCGGTTACACATGTACTCGATGAGGATCATGACAGGCTCAGAGCGGGTCACGACCCCGCGAAGGCCGATCACGTTCGGGTGACTGAACTGACCCATGATGGAGGCCTCCACCAGGAAATTGGACCTCTCCCGCTCCGTGCAGTCCGACTTGAGGGTCTTGATCGCCACCAGCTCCGGGGGACGATTCGGCAGGCAGAGGCGGCCCCGGCACACTTCCCCGAACTCTCCTGAAGACACAACCGAAAACAGAGTCAGTCACACTTGACTTAGTCCAGCTCGCGCACGCGGTTAGCAGAACTAAACAGTTAATATTAAGCCTAAACGAGTTAAAACATTCGTATTATTGCGAAAATAAATTTACAAATAAATAAAACGTTAAATTATGAGCTCGACAAAAATAAGCAAACATACCGGCGCCAATAATCTCTTCAATGACAACAAAGTTGGGGGGAATTTCGTTGGCAAATTCCTGAACGGCAGAGTTGGGATTCTCGTAGGTCAACGGGTCGATGTAGCACTTCGGCCCAGAATAGTTCCCAATACCGTCAATCAGCAGCGGAGAAGATACTGGAAAATAAAACAAAACAACCAAATAAAGAAAAATTATAAAAATAAGCACTGCTCTTATCTTAACATCACAAAGAATCTAGCGCCGGGAGAAACAGGAGCGACTCCCAATGTTTGTGAGAGGATAGAGTCCCTCCATACTAACGTTTTCCCTTACACCCGCGTTTTTGGAGCCGTTAAAAAGTGGCAAATTTTATTTAAGAAAGTATCCTCATTCTCAGCGATTTATGAATTCTTAGCTACTATCTAAGCCATTTTCCCATGCAACATTTCCCGCTAGAATTAGAAAATTTAAGAACCTTAGTTAAGTTCTTGGGCTTGCTACACCGACGTTTGGAAGTTTCCTCGGAAATTCCCCCAAAAATGGAGAGGGGAACCACTTTCAAAACCCGTAAAACATGCTTGCCAGCCTCAAACATTGGATAACTGAAAGCCCCGGGGATATAAAAAGAGTGCTAGAGATAGGAGTACGAAAAGCTAACTAGCTAAGCATAACCACTAAGACTACTGCAAAATGATAGGCAGGAACATACCGCTACAAAAAATAGCTGACGAATTCTAAACTACAGCCATTAAACGGCGACTACAAGAGCAGCATACTGGACAAAAGGTAGCAAAAAACTGAGAAAACAAAACCCCGGAAAAGGTATATAATATCGAAAGAAGTATGGGCGATAACAAAACATCACGTTCACGTAGGTTGCTAAGAAAACTTACAACGCTGAGAGGGCTGCGTCACAGGAGGGCAGATCGGGGAAATAATAAAACTCTCCGGCGTCAAATTGTCTGGAAAGAAGAACAGAAAATAGGTAAGGACGGAAGGAAAGATAAACAAAACATGGTTCACAAACAGGCACAAAGATATCGTATGAGTACAAAAGACAATCACAGAAGCATAAAGCACATAACAATTATAAAAGTTGCAGTACACAACGCAAGAACACCAAACTAAACTAAAAGTTTTAGGTGTAAACGTGCTGCTAGTTCTTTTTGCAACGATTTGCGAATTAAAATGTGTTGTACTAAAGTAAACTAATCTGTCGCACGTGAATAGACCAGGATTCCTATACTGCTCAAGATTGATGTGTGAGAAGTAAAATTTTGTTAATTCAACCGCAATGCTTCCTAACGATCTAGCTCTGAGTTAGTTAATCCTAGGATTAGTGCAATCCTACGTAAAGAACAGTTACCCGTGCATTAAAATAATGAAAAAGAAGCTAACAGAATTATATATGAATATAGGTCAGGTGCTAATCGATAAAAGCCATTCTATGTAAGGTATTACAAAAGTCACTACTTAAGCAGTAGCAAAAAAGCAGCAGTGCAAACTCCCAAAGCAAAACGTCCAAGTAAAGGAGGAGTTCCCTAACAAAACAATGAAAAAACTTTAAAACAAGAAACAAATTTAGCAAAATACTATTTTCAGGTCTTTTCCAGATTACCCCCCCACCACTCGAAATTCTTAAAACTTGACCAATTGAGCTGAAATTTAGTATGGGCTTGTTTTCGACCACGCTGACTTCAAATACCGCAAAAGTTTTCGATTTTTTCAATTTGCATGGGATACTGAAAAATTTTATGTCGGCAATTTCGGTGAAAAGTTGCGTAAATGGGTTTGGTCGCTGAACACAAATCTGAAATCCGTATTTCGATCCAGCTTGTATAAGTTGTAAGCTTATGCTAAGCTAACAAAAAGCTGAATCGAAAAACAGACTTCAGATTCGTGTTCTACGACCTAGAAAACCCTATGCAACTTTTCAACGAAATCGGCGACAAAAAGTTTTTCAGTTTCCCTTGATCCTCCCTTGCGAATCGAAAAAATCCAATTTCTCGAAATCATTTAACATTTAACTCAGCGTGGTCGAAAACATGCCCATACCAAATTTCAGCTCAATTGGTCATGTTTTAAGAATTTTTAGTGGTGGGATAGGGGGTAATCTGGACAAACCCTACTTTTTTGCCGGTTACAAATGTTCATTAGAAAATCGAGGACCTCCTTTAAATGAACTATTAAATCCGCAAAAAGCAGAAGCGGATGAGGAGATGTCCCCTCCCCATAACCGACCTGACTTGTAGGAGTCCAGAACGTCCAGATCCGACTGCTGTTTCAGGACGGCACAGCACCGGACGGGACCCGAACCCCCACTTCCACTGCCACTGCCACCACTCGTCCCGGCGAGACAGGGGGAGGAGGAGCGACAGCACCAAAACCAGAGGGCGAACAGGGACGCCACCCCCAGGCAGGTCAGCAGGACAAAGACCCAGAGGAACTCCCTCTCCGAGCTCACTCCTGAAATAACCAAAAAACACAACTTCTATGCAATTCCAAAAACAACACTGCCTCCCCTCCCATCACTACCTCATCCCACAGCTTACTTAGGAATTGTGCATGATACTACAGGGTTCATCTGTGCCCCGCTACCAGCATAGATTTGAATTGACTTTCCCCCAACTGAAGACAAGTGGATTTGAGGCTTTATTAATGCTTGCCTCTCTGGAATTACTCTCCAAATTACTTTCATAAAGTTTTAGCCCACAAGTGATGGACGATGTAGTAATATTAAGTTCAATTAGGTAACTTTAGTTTTCCAAACCTAGCTACCTATATTTCGCACCTAAACGACACGTCATACGTATATTCCCAAGAAAATATGAAATCTAAATTTTAGTAGAACACTTCTTTCTATATTGCTTTCTATTAATACTAAATCAAGGCAACGTAAGGTAAAGCTAAAATGATATCACTTATTATCAGGACTCAACTATAACGTATAAACTGTCAATTAAGACGAAATGTGTCAAAATGTCCTATCTGGGACAAATGGATGGCTTAGGTAAGGCCTTAAACCTACCCACACGTACAGAGCTGAACCTAGAGTTACATAATCTGACATAGCACATGCGTACGTATTCATATTATCTTTCTCTTGACTTTAAAGGCAAGCTGTTACTGACTATACACTTCGGTGAACGCCAGTGAAAAGAAAATGGAAGGAGATCTACAAATGGGGGGGGGGGAGGGAAGAGAGGTCAAACATTTGTTACGTATAAGACTTAAATTAAATTTCAGGACTTCGTAATAATGGGGAATGGGGAAACAAGGTTTCATTTCCTTTAGTCCGGCAGGACAGGGGAGGGGACAACTCGTTTCCACGAAACTGAAACTGGAAACTCAGAGAAAAGAAAGTAGGTAAGAAATGACCAAGAGTACGTATGGGGAAAGCTGTGGCGTCTGATAGTGAAGGGAGGGAAAGAGAAAGAGTTTCCCTGGAATTTCTATTAGCAATTCCATTTCCGTCAAGAAGGGGACACGACAAGATACATATCTCCTGTATGCAGCCTCCAAGACTGAAACCTAAAGACCCTAAGAACATAGCCAGCCAGCCAGCCAATGGTCAAAATTAAATAACTGACTTCTTGAACAACTTTCTAAGGAGAAGACAGACAGACAGAGAGACATCTTAGAGAGTGCCTTTACTGCATTCGACTGTTTCGGAGAAGGCGCCTAGCAGAGCAGCAAATATGCGACGCTTAGCATAACCAGGATCGCTCCAACAACAAGTCCAGGACGTACCTGAGCACTAATCAAATTCCAGGCTTACTTATTCCTATCAACCAGGTTAAACAATAGCTTGGCCTTATTTAAGCTAAACTTAGTTACAAACGTAAGCAGTTATGTACTAGCCAAGAAATGTCCTCCACATTCCGAAAAAGCATGTACGTACTTCAACTAGGCAATCCACCACAAGAAAGAGCAATGCTGTAGCTTCAGTACCTATGTGTACGATACGTGGTATCAGTGCTAAAAGTATGTATGGACTAACTAAAGTGACTCAAGAAGTGTCTCTCTAAGAGAGGGCCAACAGACCGGAAATTTAAGTCACTCCCCCCATTTCCAGGCTCCTTTCACTCATGACAGTGTCAATGAAGTATAGACTGTGGGGCTCTCATCGCACAAAAGAGACGGTCATTTAGTCACCGTTTAACTGGCCAATGGCCACTTTCAATAGAGCCAGCCTTTTTGACTGACCAGCCTGGCTGATTAACAATGGTCGGCTGACTTAAGGACAGAGTTCCACTTCCAGATTCTAATACACAGCTACTACTAACAAGGCAGAGGTCCAAAATGAATAAAAAGCCCGAACTGGACATATAGTAAGGTACGTATTGAACCGATTATGACGATCGATTGTAGAAATACGTAACAAATTATGGATGGCTAAAATAGTAGAAAATTCAAAATCAGACTGACCAACTCACACCCCCTAAAAGAAAATTTTAAGCTGGGGACAAGAGAAGGGCGGTATCACAAGTCAATCCCTAATTTTCAAAACCATTAACACTATCCTAGTCCTGGCTCAGACGATGGCCATTAGCCAGCGTCGTGTAAAATGAGCACACTACTATAGGCAACATTCAATTTAAGGAGAGGCTCGGAGGAAATCTTGTGTCTATGTCAAAAGTTAATCTCAAATTACACGAACACTATAAATACAGCCCAGCCACTGAGTGACCACAGGCTTACAACAACCGGACATAGGAAAATCCTCAGGTAGGCAGTGACGTTAAAACAGAGAGGATACATTATGTACGTACATACGTACCTATCATTGTTACGCAATTTCAAGCTATGTATAAAAGTCCCTGTTTATGGTCACATCCAAGGGTATTTTTCAGGGATTTTTCCGGGGGGGGGGGGGAGAGTTTTTGCAAAAATCAGCTAAAAATTGGTATTTTTGGGCGTATTTAACACGTAGCAAGGCAAAACGTTCTCAAAAATGCCAGGATTTAAGCTAAAAATAGTCATTTTTACGAAAAAATCTCCGAAAATTATTGAAAACTTGCCTATTTTTGGCAAAAATCCCGTGGGGCGATTTCGGGAGGAAGGCATTTTCGAGGGGCGTATCCGACAATTCAGAGGCTATTAATGCCCCTTCTCAAAAGCTTAAAACATTTCCTATACAGATTCCTTCTGGAATAAAACGAAGGTAACCAAATGTCCGAAAGCCATCAAAAGCAATTTATAAATGAGAATATTGAACACACCTTGCAAAACTATTTTTTCAATGTTGACTCTTACCTGGTGTCAGTGTTTTGGTCCAGCTAATTTGACTCCAGGCCCCGTAGCCTACGCCCTCAATGGCAGCTCGAACCTGAAGCAATCAAACGGACAATAACCGCTAAAAATCAGACCAAAATATTATCGGAAAAATGTCAAGAACAACATCTCACGAGCCCCTAGAAGACAAAGCTTTAATAAAGCGGATGGGTAGCCATATAATTATTCGCAGAAGAAATAGCAAAAAAACAGCTCCAAGTGCGTTATTTTCCCCTTAGTGTCAGAGGGCTTTAGGAAACAACTTTTGCTAACTCCTGGCTGGCGAATGCGGAATACACACAGCAAAAGTGCGAAGGAGTCAAAAGTATATGACCTCTAGTGACGACTTATAGCTCGCATTCCTGTTAGCTATCTCCCCCACCCACATAAAGGGGACACTCGTATCCACCACTTCCGGCTCAAGAAATGGAATAATAGACGATAATAAATGAAAGAAAGAAGGATGTCACTACAGCACCTCCGACCCGAAAAGTTAGGGTCTGAGGCGGGGATCGAACCCACAAGCTTAGGCCATCTAGGCCAACGCTCTACCGATTGAGCCACCCAGGCAAAATCGAACCAAGCTTAAGTTTAAATTCGTTCCCAAACTGTAGTGACACGTTTTTGACTAGGAAATCAGGTTTCCACAATTTCCTACCTGTATGCCGAATTCAGTTCCCGGCTCCAGATTTTCCACGAGAAATCGAGGGAGTTCCGTCGACTGCTCCGAGGACCCATTCAGTGGATTCAGTCCCTCGGTGGAGGCGGAGGAGGACCGGGCTCGACCGCTCTTCACAAAATACTTCACCACATAGTAGGACACATGGGCCAGTTCCATGGTCTGAGTTGTGATACCGTCCCCCAGACTCAGATCGGAGGGGTCACCGCCGCCGACAGAGGCAGCAGGGGGCATCCCCACAGGTCCGCCGGGGATGAGCGGAGCGTCCCACACCACCTCCACCATGTGCTGCTCAATGGTAGGGAAGTGAAGGTTCCTGATCATATAGGGCTCTGAAAGCAAAGACAACAAGTTACAGCTGGAATAGCAACCACTATCTTAGACCTGCCCAAATACTGACTGCGAAAACGACCCAAAGCACAAATGCTTCAAGTAAAATTTTCGAAACACTCCATTAAACGTTCGTACGTACGTACCGACAGTTCGAGTCTGGACCTCGATGACAGTGCACTGTTTCAGACTCGTGGCCACAGGGGAGACCCCGTTCTCCGCACAGATTCGGACCACATAGCTGGTGGCCGGCTGGAGACCCACCAGTTTCGCTCGGGTCTCATTCAGGAGGGCACTGGCGCCAGAGGAGGACCCGCCGGTGTAGAACTGGTGTCCCAGAGGGCAACTGGGGCAGAGGAGACGATAGTGGAGGTCCAGACGACCCCCGAGATTCGTGGGGGGCAGCCACCGGATCAGGGCGCTGTCTCGATCCGCCTCTGCCTCTGGATGGCGCGGGCGGGAGGGAGGCTCTGAAACAGACGACAAGTAAGTAAGAATTAGGTTTAACCCGTTATGCCGCAGTGTCCTTCCCGAAGAACATTTTAAAAGGTCAATTTCTGTGGAACCAGCAAAACCTACAGATTGTTGCTTTGTGACCCAACCTCTTTCAAAAACAAGTGAAGAAATTTTGCTGCCCAGCCTAGATCAGTGAAGGGTCATAAAGGGTTAACAGTAACTCAAGAAACATACGTGCACATCTATTACATATATACTGGCTCATTAGGAATTTCACAAATTCTTAGTGAAGTTAACAAATCGCTTAGGCAAAGCTCTTGCTGTATTAAACTAAATTTACTAGCACCATGTCATTTGCTCGGGACCCCCCGCCTGCCCAAGATCACCAACAATACAGAATTTATTTAATCGCGACTTCACGACTTTGTGTGTTAATGGTGCACCTGCTGTGAGTCTGCAAACCGGAAGGAATTAGGTTCATGTGGATAGAGCCCCGGCAGAACATAAACTAAACTGACTAGACCACCACTGTGGACGGTTTGACTCACGAGTGCACGGGGCTGAGGCATTCTCCTGAGGCGATCGGAAGTAGCCATCCTCACAGGTGCAGAAGGGCGCGGCCTCCGCTTGAGAGGTGCTGTGCTCTGGACAGGGGAGGCAGGGATCAGATCCCGCCGAAGCCTTGAAGAACCCAGGGCCGCACGCTGAAACAGCAACAAAACAACCGATCAAAGATACACATCCTATACGTACCAATATAAACTCATCAAACTTGGCTAAAAAAAGGAGGACGTTAACCACTACTTTTAGCTCCGACAGTCCATCTTAGCTATAGCCAGGGCATACATAGCTAAACATAATACTCAGTATACATACATTATACTAAAACCAACTTAGGTAACAACTTTTAAAAAACTCCTGTCACGATCAGGGCATTAACTTTTCATGTGCTAAGGTACGTGACAAAACAGAAGACAAAAGCAGGAGCCCATGTGGAGGGGGCCCTCACAAATACTTTTGAGGATTGATTGGGAGGGCAACTAAAGTCCAACACTATACAATCTAGTTAATAAACCAATATATATATATATATATTATAAATTCATTTTACATACGTACATACATTCTCGACATATAGGATTAGCTAGGCACTCAAAAAACTGACAGAACCCTGAAGAAAGCAGGCGGTATAGGGATAAAGAAACGAGACCAGAATGACAAATTAATTCAATTCCCCCCCTTGCCCGAACCTATCTTATCTCTGTGCTTTTCTTCTACTTCTAGTTTTGTAGGTACGGAGGAAAGCAAGCAAGCAAGTCACTCAGTACCATCTTATCATCTATGCAAAGACAAAATCTCCCCCCACCCAGTAGTCTCAAGTCTGAACTGAACAGAAGAAAGTTGAAGTCATCAAAACTTGAACAGATCCCAATCACGATCACTAGATCTAGATCTCCCCTGGCATCCCCTCCAGGCAACTCACACAAGCAATACATGCACAATAACAATTCCAGAATACAAACAGCATGACGCGGGTAGAACAAAAATTGACAAGTGAATTGTTGTGGCCGTGTGTTTTGAACAAGCTCAAATCTCACAAAATGTTTCGATTCTTTTCGACTATCAAGGGTTGAACATTTTGAAGATTTGTCTGCGATTGAATCTGAGGACCGTTTTTCGATTCAGCATTTCATAGCCTCATCGATACAAGCGTATACATACACGGGTTAAGCTTGCAGCAATTACATAATTAGTTATATACCTAACTTAGCCCCTTATATGCTTACTTCATTTACCGATTTTTACAATTTTTTGCTTGATTGGCCAAGTTTCAAAATTTTAGGTGACAGGGACTATGGAGAGGATCACATGGGAAGGACCCCAAAAAGATACATGGTGGGAATCTAAAATAACATTCACGTCAACTTTAGCTTGTCAGATTAATAACATGCAAAAACCACGAACTCTAAGCATATATCTATAGATATACAATATATAGATATACAAATCATAAGTATGATCATGGACGTAGGTATCTTTGAGATTCCTAGCTAAAGACAAGCAAAACTAATTAAGTCATACATATTGATAAAGACAAAAATCATTAATTATCAAGCTATCATGAAGTAATTTTTTATGATACTAATTCATTCCATTGAAGTCGTGACAGACGGTAATACAAAAGACGCCCTTTCATAATTTAAGCTCAAAGGTTGAAATTCAGGCACCCAATAACTGCCGAGAGTTGGGGGGGGGGGTGAAGCGGCGAGGGAAGTTTTTCCTGGGAATTTGCCAACAAATTCTTACCATAAAACTGCGAAATCAGTTACGGGAACTAACAACTTTAACATCGTTTGCCTGAACCTAACAGCAAATTCAAATCATCGACCCCCCACATGTTATTTTTAAGTAGCTACAACTGAGCAGTACATATATAGATGCGGACATGTACATACGTATGTACGTATACAAACAACACTGTTGTGTGGAAGTAATAAAATTTGAGTACGAAGCTCCGAACAAGGCTAGTTTAGAACAAACAATAGCCGCTCTAATTAAGCCAGCCGTTTATGACATTTTTACGAGGTGACTCGTAAAAATTATGTATAACACAAATTGGTGCCCACCGGCGGCTCGATTACCCTCAAGGCCACCCAAAGAACAAAATTAGCGCCAGTCGTCAGCCACCTGACGTGGACAAAGGTACCTACATAGATACATATTGTAGCATCTGTGAAGGGTAACAAACAACACGTTGCTGCAAAGACAAAAATTTCAAAAGCACACAAAATTTAAATAAAATTGGAAACGCTAATCTGTCTTTGGGTGGCAAAATTATGAGCTCTGGCCTCGGTTTATAACATCTGTATACATACAACATCAAATTCAACAATATATACGTAGTATAACCAACTATATACGTATAGTATTCCATAACATTCTGGCAGCACAAAAACAAGTATATATATGCTTACAGAATGCTTTTGAAAAAAGGATCTACATATTCTTTTTTCAGTTTCTTTCTGTGCACAGTTTTCCACGTTTCAATATAATAATTTCAAAACCTTCAGTCTCCACACTTCATGGCGGAGTGAACCCACTTCAGGGTGTCAAAATGTTGTGATGTTGAGTTTTGAACAGGAATGATTTTGTATCCCACAAAAACCACCTGAGAAAAACTTGTACATATGCAATAAAATAATCATTTCCTATGTGCAAAATAAAAATAGAAATTTATTTTATGAACTCCACACAACAATAGCTCATACAAAATCATCGCCTATTATACAGTCAAGTTTAAACTATATACGCATCATCAACATTTCACTGTTAAAACGATATTGTAAAGCATTATTTTTTCAAAAAACGTGGTTATTAACCATAATCATCTACCGTAACCCATTCTATAACAGTATATAATCATTTTTTATCTTCCACTTCAAATTTAAAAAGCAAATACAATATTAAAGGACGCAGACAGATTGTACAATTGTACGAATATGGACGTCTCGTCAATGTTTGCATTCTTTAACTTTATTGCAAACTTTATTAGCAAAAGTTTTTGCTGGAAAATGAACAGCACCTTCAAAACCCTATTAGTGTGAATCGGGAAAGTTCTTTTTCCATTTTCAAAGACAAGTAGAGAAAGCTTGAAAGGACAGCCTTGAAAGTTTCCACAGAAAATGGCAGCCAATCAAAACTTCATCAAAAGCAAGTTAGATTGGCAGGGGAGAACTTTGTTAAGTAGAAACATGAACACTGGCCCACATTTAACATGCACTTTATTACCATACAAATTCAATTATACATAAACACAATATATATAATGTATAATGTCTATATATATACGTACGTATTCGTCTTCATTTCATATATATATATATTATATATATATATATATATATATATATATATATATATATATATATATATGGCTTAGTGATAACAAGTATAGTCGACGGTTCTCTAACAAACAAGCAATCACACAAACAAACAAACAAACAAACAAGACTACAGATATTCCAAAACAACAATCCCCACCTTTGCATTCAATTCTATTCTCTTTGGGAATCCATCAAGTTTTGTCAGTAAGGATCAGAGCGCATGTCAATCACAATACACACTCTTGTACTTGTTTGTGCTTTTGACAATTTTGAAAATCACTGGGGTGGCATACAATAACAGTAATGTAATTTAATTTGATACCGGTGGCAGATATACGTATATTTAAATGCCGGACTCTTAGCACAACAATATCGCTTCTAGAAATTAATTTTAGAGCAGCCCTGACATTTATTTGTTAGTTTCAGCAATAAATTTCGTTTGTTTCGTTCATTCCTAACATAATCGGAATGGTTTCGTTGTCGGATGCGGATCTGCAATATCCAACAGGATTCGGATATCCGGTCGTTTACTTGTACCAAAACTTATGTCAAACAATTTTTGCAGTCTTACTTAATGATGATTTTATTCACAGCCAATCAAAATGTTGCATTATCGTAATCTGCAAACTCCCTCTTTTTAATCAACTTCAAAAACTACAGGTTGAAATACTTCTGGCTGAAAACGGAAACGACTAAACCACAATAAAAATAAAGGCAGGTGGAAGACCTTTTCGTAGAGGTTAAAAACCACTGAATTTGCTCAACATTTCTTTCTTATCATGGGAACTGCGACTTGGAGGAGACTAAGAAAAGGCAAAACAAGATCAAATTTAGCAATCATAAACTACGTAGCACACACATATACAATACAATCATAACGAAATGCAACTATATACAAAAAGCACCAGTGATAGCCACAACAACAAAACCGCAAAACTAACAAACAAATGTGTATGAATGAACTTGCAATAAAGCATTTATATACGTACACACAGACATGTGCTAAACTACCGAATATAGATGCAACACTAAAATTAGAAAGAACACAAATCACAAGTTTAACATACAAAACCAAAACACGAAACATTTTCAAGTACGTACGTATACAAGGCCGAACCCATGGGGGGAGGTTCAAGGGGTCTAGACCCCCCCTTTTGGGATGACAAAATGGAAAATTTTTGATATTTTTACGGCAAAAACAGCTATTTATAAAAAATTTTTGCGCCTTCGGCGCGAACATTTCCTTTTTGAAAAGAATAAACGTCCAATGTACTGTTTTTTTGGCAAAAATGCAAAAATTCTTCAACTTCTGGGGGGCTCCGCCCCCCAGACCCCCCTTGCGTTTGACCTTGGACCCCCCCCCCTTTCCAAAATCCTGGGTGCGGGCCTGTACGTATACAAATGTGACATCGAAGTTTAGCACTCATACATGTAACATACGTAAACTTATTAGAACATATGTATATATATACATATATAATACCATAAATGCAGATGAGATATAAAGCATATCTAATCTAAATGTATGTGTGCCACTCAGAATTGCACACCCCTTCTCTAAAATCCACCTAGATACACAGTATAATGGTAGTAAACAATTTGTTGACAAGTTGATTATATATATATATTAGGAGTAAGCTTTGACAGAGCTCATCTCAGGTTAATCTTTATATTAGGCAACGCTTTTATCACTGGAGGACGAAGCTTGCCTGACCGACCGGCCCAGGGAAGTCCACCCAGCCCAAGCACGAGGCTTGCTCAGGCCCCAAATCACAAAGGTCAATACACAAACACGAAAATCCCAAAATCCCCTGACAAATTTTCACTGATGAGATATTCGTACGTCACTCCCTCCACAGAGCTCACAACAATATGTGGATTTTTTGCTTCACCTAACACTCACTTAACCTTACGAACCGAGAGAAACTATATCCAATCTTCTATCTCAGCATTAGCCAGTGTTTACGAAAATCCCACTGCGCTCCTGGTATACGCGTATATGTGTGCTCACACGTTAATTTCATTGAAGACTGTCACTTCACAGTCAAATTAACACCAAAAGCTCTTATAAACTGTCCCGATCCATTTCCCAAAGGATCCGCTGCTACGTACGTATATAAACGCGTACATATAAATATATTTTCGACAGGATTATCAGTGGATACCTAATGGTAATGGACCCCATGAAAACTGTACAGAGTATTCGCTGCATCCACAAATACACTAAACATACGTATGTGGGAAAATATTCTTTAAATTTTTCATAGAACTTTTAATATGATAAATGGATTTAGTTAGATTTCGTGTGGATGGTGAATGGATGGATCAAGGCATTCAAGGAAGCTGGGACAGGATTATCCATACACAGGCATAAACTTAGTTCATAGCGAATTACAAACAGTATACACAAATGATAAAGAGAAGAGGCGGCGAGGCTACTGGACAAGGGGTGAGTAAAGCAATTAGGACTCAGATAATTAGAATAGGAATAACCAAACCACAACAAAGGATGACAACAATTAAAAGCATACACGGATCCGTAGTGTTTATGTGTGTGTATGCTTGAAGGGTATAAATACCACATATACCACTACTGGACGACTCGTAATTGCTCCAAAATTCAATCAACGGTTACCACGATATTTAAGTAGCACCAAGAAAATTAATTCTAAATAGATAGTCTTTCAAAATTTAACAAGATTTTAGGACTCTCTTTAGGAAGCAATAGAACACCATTAAAGCAGTCAGACAAGACAAGGCATCCGTACAGCTACTTTAGGCTCCAAAATTTACCCTTTCTCGAAGTAAATTTTAATCCGCTAGACTAACAAACGGTTTTTCCGATATTTTTTAAAGGATTAATTTGTGAAAAATCCATCCCAATCTCCACTCAGCCCAAAACATAAAAAACTGCAAGCGAGTGAGTCATAATCCAACACAATTCATCACTTTGCAATGAAGTTCGGGCTCCGGCTCCGTTGACAGATCCCTGTCCCTGGTTCGGCCATTTGTGATCACCTGAATCCGAGAGAAGAAAATATGACCTGAATTCAAAAATTTAAAATTTTAGCTTGGTAAGGGGGGGGCAAGGGGAACCAAAAATTTTTTGAAAAAATTTTGCTAAAAACTTGCATACAGGGGTTTTCTGGGACGGTGAGCACGAATCTGAAATCGGTTTTTCGATTCAGCTTTTCGTCAACTCAGTACAAGCTAAAGTTGTAAGCTTAACATGTATATAAGCTTATACTGAGCTAACGAAAAGCTGAATCGAAGAACGGATTTCAGATTCGTACTCAGCGCCCCAGAAAACCCCTCTGTATGCAAATTTTCAGCAAAATTTTTAAAAAACTTTTTGGTTCCGCTTGGTCCCCCTTACCAAACTAAAATTTTAAATTTATTGAAATTTTTTTAACATTTTAAAATTTTTGAATTCATCAGCCTCCAGTATGCACCCACACCAAACTTCAAAGTTATTGGTCAAAAAATCAAAAGTTAAGGCTGAGGGGAAAGCGCAAAAGATCCCAAATTTCTTTTCTACTGCTTTCCCAGAGAAAAATGGCCTTCGTCCCCACGGCGTCTCCGCAGTCGGTCCCTCCAGAAATTCTCCGGGCACTAGCTAGCTATACACAATACGTATTCCATCCTTGAAAGATAGATCATGCATATTTATATTTATACAAAGACGGAGTTGATGCACTCTTCTTCTTCTTCAGTAGTTTCCCTTCCATGCTGTCTGAATAGTTCTTTATAGCAACAAAAACCACACTATCACAGGCACATAAAACTTAAGTACAATACAATTATATACACATACACATAGGCATATGTTTACATATGTATCTTTTGCGAACTATGGTTATGGAAGGGTTGAGATGGGTGATCTCGGCACTGGAGGGAGACTACTACACACAGCAATCTATCTATTTTGTAAGAGTGTTACAAATTTATGACCTCAATTTAGTCAAGGTGACAAGGTGAAATTATTACAGCAAAAAAATCACCCCAAAACGTTCTACCTTATGAGTTTCCATAGAAAGAAGATGATTTGAAAATGACCCCAACAAAGGAGGAAACTACGTGCGTACGTATATACAGAAGTGATGAGACGCCAACATAAAAATAATCGAAGCGCAACGAAACCGCACATAGCATAATAATCAAAGTTTATAAATTACCCCTGGTCTTGTTATTGTTACTATAAAATCATTACAACATCTGCATCTTTGCTGCATATCGTACCGTAACTAACAGTAAGACAGTGCATGCATATACTACTGTATGTACGTTAGTTCGATGTACTTGTTTGTCGATAAAACAAACAAATAAGCCAACAAAAATGAACAAACAGGTGTCGAAAAATGTGTCACAGATGGAAGACGTAAAGGGGACCTGCTAACATGGAGAGATTACATTTAACATAAGTCCAATTCAAAAACAGCATGCAGCCTCATTTCTGTTACAATCTTTTCATCGGAATCTTAATGGCAGATTTTTCGCCTCAACAACCGATAAACACCTCCTTTTGAACAAATTCGCCTTCCTAAGATCCACACAAATACAATTAGCTCAGCAGGAATTACATAAACAGTTCTTGCCTTTTAGATGCAGCGCAACAAGTCAAGGATGCGTACAGTGATTGCAAACAAAAATATGGCAACCAACATAAATACAGTGAGATTGTATAAGTCAAACAAAGGGGTCTTGTCTCGTTTACCCCCCCAGTACTCAAAATCCTTAAAACTTGACCAAATGAGCTAACATTTGGTGTGGGTATGTTTTCGACCACGCTGAGTTCGAATATCGCAAAATTTTTCGATTTCGAGAAATTCGAAATTTTTCGATTTCTAAGGGGGGACCAAGGGAAACCGAAAAATTTTTTGTGTTCGATTTTGTTGAAAAGATGTATATAGGGGTTTTCGGGGTCGTAGAACACGAATCTGAAGTCCGTTTTTCGATTCAGCTTTTCGTTAGCTCAGTATAAGCTAAAGATTTAAGCTTAAGATGTAAGCTTATTCTGAGCTAACGAAAAGCTGAAACGAAAAAACCCCTATATACATCTTTTCAACAAAATCGAACACAAAAAATTTTTCGGTTTCCCTTGGTCCCCCTTAGAAATCGAAAAATTTCGAATTTCGCGAAATCGAAAAATTTTGCGATATTCGAACTCAGCGAGGTCGAAAACATACCCACACCAAATTTTAGCTCATTTGGCCAAGTTTTAAGGATTTCGAGTACTGGGGGGGGGGTTAACGAGACAAGACCCAAACAAAGTACGTATGTAGAGACATTCAGTAAATAATCTCAACCCGTTACTAGAAGACAAGGGACATTAAAAGCCTCGAAATCAACCAGAACTAAGGATCATTTGTGCTTCCCCCTTCTCTAACTTTTGATTTTTTTGACCAATAACTTTGAAATTTGGTGTGGGTGCATACTGGAGGCTGATGAGTTCAAGAATTAAAATATTTTAATAAATTTTAAAAAATTTAAAATTTTAGTTTATTAAGGAGAAACCAAGGGGAACCAAAAACTTTTTGAAAAAAATTGCTGAAAACTTGCATACAGGGGTTTCCTGAGGCGCTAATCACGAATCTGAAATCCGTTTTTCGATTCAGCTTTTCGTTAGCTCAGTATAAGCTAAAGTTGTAAGCTTAACATGTAATCTTATACTGAGCTAACGAAAAGCTGACTCGTAAAACGGATTTCAGATTCGTATTCAGCGCCCCAGAAAACCCCTGTATGCAAGTTTTTTAGCAAAATGTTTTTCAAAAAAGTTTTGGTTTCCCTTGGCCCTTACCAAACTAAAATTTTAAATTTTTTATTTTTTTAAAATTTCAAAATTTTTTAATTTCTGTATTCATCAGCCTTCAGTATACACCCACACCAAATTCCAAAGTTATTGGTCAAAAAATAAAAAGTTAGGGCTGGGGGAAAGCGCAAAAATCCAACAGTTATTGGTCAAAAAATCAAAAGTTAGGGCTGGGGGGGGAAAGCGCAAAAGATCCAGAACTAAAACTGGAAATTGTCCCGTCCATCCACAAGGAAGGAAAACACAAGGAAGTAACGCTAAAATGGTAGGCAGCAGGAAATTAAAAATTTAAATACACACGTATACGAGATTAAATACACACAATAAAAAGTGTGGGGGTCAAACCTTTGCATCTGAACTCTGACTGGAGGATCTCGTAGCCAGGGTCGCACTCACAGCCGCCGGAGGGCATGTCCCAGGTCCCGTCCGATTTGCACAAATATTCCGGCAGACCCGGATTGGATCCGGCGGATCCAACCGGAATAGGACTGGCATGCGGGACACAGTGGCCCTGAACGCGCTGAATGGAGGCGACCTCGGGGCCGGTCGGCGTCTCCGGGAACCAGGACAGGCCCAGACGGGTCTCCTCGCACACCTTGTAGTACACCTGAAACCAGGAACAGGAACAGGACAAACTCAGAAATCATCACAACAAGTCCTAATATACGTACTAAACTGTCCGACAATCTCTCTCAACTATTTACTGCTTCACGTCTATATTATGTTAACATCAGCTGAACACGAATGCCCAGTGGCTACATTTCATAATTAACTGGCTTTGAAGCATTCCCCTTCATAGTGCCGACTTCAATCAGACAATTAAAAACATGAACGACCACAGTAGACAGCCAAATTTGAAAGAAGCAATTAATGCAAAAGCCTAACACATAACACTGAACGATAGAGCAATAGTAACAAACAACAATCGTTACGTTTATACCTTCATACCCAGGGTATGTTTTACCGGGGGGGGGGGCGGTGGGCCCCCCTCGAAATTGACCTCCCCCCCGAAAATGCTTGCCCCCCCGAAATCGCCCCATAACGGGATTTTTGCTTCCCCCCCCAGGATTTTTTGGAGGCCCAAATTTTTGCCAAAAATAGGCAAATTTTCAAAAATTTTCCGGCTTCGCCGGAGATTTTTTCGTAAAAATAGCCATTTTAAGCTTAAATCCTGGCATTTTTGAGAACTTTTTACGTTTCACCATGTAAAATACGCCAAAAAATACCATTTTTTGGCTCATTTTTGCAAAAAATCTCCCCCCCCCCCCCGAAAATTTCTTCCCCCCCGGGAAGCCCCCCCCCCGAAAAAAAACCCTAAAAAATACCCTGATACCTACATACCTTCACAGTCAAAATAGAGGTACAGCCGCCCTCATCTCTCAGGGCAAAATACACACCGGGTTTGGCGATGGCAACGCTTCGAGTCTCCACATTTTCCGGGATCGCCTCCTCCGCTCCGGCAGCGGGCGAACCGGAACCGCCGGGATCCGAGCCCCCGGGACCGGGACCGTCCGCAGTGGGACCCGGATGGAGTTTGGCGGAGAAGCGTCCGTCGTCCGCCGCAATTCGGTCCACCAGACGGTAGGAGGACTCGGACCAGGCCGGGAGCTGGCCGGAGGCGAAGTCAAACTGGGCCTCGTAGTAGTAGAGGGAGAAGGTCTCCTTGCAGGTCTGGGCCGTCCCCGGATAGAGGCGACAGTCACGAATCGTGAAACTGATGTTCACATAGAGTCGGTGGGCCGGGCCGCGCTCCAGGAACGGGAGACGGAGCCAATTGTCCGACTTCGGATTCTTCACATCACACACCACATAGATGCGATAGTTTTTCCCGCTCCCCGGATGCGGATAGGTTTCCTCGGTCCACTAAAACAGCCAGACAGACACGACTATTTACAAAAGTATACAGCAATTTAAACTGGCATGAAAATTACGTATATATATAGTATATAATTTGAAATCAAAAATAAAAATACAAAACAAACACAGAATAAATTATATACAACTGGGTTTACTTTAGGCGAAAAAAAGGGGGGGGAGAGTGGGGGGGGAGCCCCCCCCACTAGTGGGGGGGGGGGAAATAAAATGGGCTAAAAATGCCAAAAACACCGTATAAAACGCCTGTTTTCTACATATACTGCTATAACTAAGCTTAAAAGTGCTCAAAAATTGAGTTTTAGCACCAAAAAAGACAATTTTTGACCAAAAATTTCCGGCGAAGCCGGAAAAATTTTGAAAATTTTGACCAAAAATCCTAAAAATTTGGCATTTTCTGGGCACCTTAGGGTGAGTGGGGGGAAGCCCAAAAAAGTGGGGGTGGGGCGGAGTGGGGGGAGGGAAGAGGTCGAGTGGGGGGGAACCCGAAAAGTGGGGGGGGGGGCCCCCCCACCCAGTAAAGAACACCCAGTACAAATGAGAAAATTAATATATGTATAAGTTTAATTTATTCATTTTGTATATATGTTTCAAAAATTTATATATATACGTATATATATATATATATATATATATATATATATACCCGACAAGAATTTTTATCTGAAGGGACATGGACAAATATATATACGTACTAATGCAAATATGTATACGTGTACTAAATACGTACATACTGCACATATATAAATATGTATACGTAGATAGATACCATATAATCCATAATACACGCCGTCCATCCATCTATAAGAAATATAACCGATGATATATTCGATATATACCAGTTGACTTTTACTTTTCAGATTATAAATTCCTTGGGAAGCCACCAAACAAGACCAGACCAAATTCCAACAACAGGTGTCTAATGAGACGCTCTATCTCACCCTTAATAAGCAAGCCACGTCTATATCACCCGTTAACTATATACTAACACTATGAGCAGAAATCCTTATTAAATTCTTATTATAACAAATACGTACCGGGCCAGTATAAAAAGCGGACGCGGACGCGGAAGCGGACTCGGGGTATAAAAAGCGGACGCGGACGCGGACGTAAGGTATAAAAAGCGGACGTCCCTTTTTGGTATAATTCGCGTACGCGGACGAAAGGTATAATTTGCGGACGCGGACGCAAGGTATAAAACGCGGACGAGGACTTAATGTATAAAACGCGGACACAAAGCGGACGCTAATATAATCTGCTTGCAGCATAAAGTAATCAGGTTTCATAAATGACTTTTACAGAAATAAGCACATGATCTAATACAACTTTAGCCCAAAACGTTTTGGACGACGTCATAAAATAGCTGCAATAATTTAGAATTAAGAGAAAAATATTTAATGACAATATTGTATATATGTCATATAGTAATTAATTAGTGCTAATTATTAGTGATGGGCACAGGATATTTTTTCATATCTGGATATCCGCCTACTTTGCGTTGATGGATATCCGGTTATCCGCCTATTCTAAACTTAAGTTGTTGTTCGTTGTTGTTGTTGTTGTTGTGTGTTGTTGTGTTGTTGTTGTTTAACTTCAAGAAAATTTTTCGGCAGGCTGTGACTGTCTATTATGCAACCAAGCTGCAACCTTCGTTGCAAAAATATTTTTAAATTTTTGAAATCTTTGTCAAAAATTTGCTATTTTTTATTGTTTTGACTAAAATGTTCACGGCTATCCGGATATCCAGTGCCCATCACTACTAATTATATAATTGCCTATGTATAAGACTATATATGTGTGTAATGTGTCCTTTTATTTCTAGTTTGCAAAGTTGGAGGGTCTGAGCAGGATCAAAGTGTATAATCAGTGCGTAAACCATTATTAAAACTTTAAGTCTTTTAAATAGTTATATAAGTTAAGAAATATTTTGAAATTTTTACCAAAACCTACTTTGGAAATATTCTAATATAATTCTTTAATACTGAAGTTTAGAATTTTTCAAATTTTTACCAAAAAGTTAGTCTCACACTATCTGGTAAAGAATGAAAGTGCGGGCAAGATTCACTAAAGAGAACAAAACTTGCAAATAATACTTCGAATATAGACTATACTAATATGATTATGTACAAAAATATTAAACATTCAAGTAGTGCATGCGACCTCAGCCAGATAACCTCGTTAACATCGATGCTGCTGCAATTTTTGCTGCTTGTCAACATCTGAAAGAGATGTACTAAAGAAATATACACCTTTTTGCGAAAACTGATGAACCAATACAATATTAAAATTTAATTTTTTGATATCACTGTGCCTTTCCTAACACGCTACCTACCTTACCTTGCCTTCATATACCTAAATGTAGTATATACCTAACTAACCAGCTTAATTTGGTATGGAAAACATCCATTTCCAATTTAGTCTTTCTATTCGATTTTTCGTTCGTAGTATATATCATATTTTATTAGTTGTTAAGGTTACGTAACCTAACCACAAAAACTTTGGGCATCCCAGAATATGTGAAACCCGAGTGAAAGTGAAAGAATGAAATATTTTTCTTTTAACTGTAAATAATAGAAGCTATTTCAGGATGTCGTCCAAAAGTTTTGGGCTAAACTTGTATTACATGTGCTTCCTCATGTGAAAGTCATTTATGAAACCTGATTACTTTGTGCTGCAAGCAGATTATATATAGTAGCGTCCGCCTTGTCGCGTTTTATACCTCAAGTCTTCGTCCGCGTTTTATACCTCGCGTCCGCGTCCGCAAATTATACCCTGAATTCGCGTCCGCGTTTTATACCCCACGTCCGCGTTCACGTCCGCTTTTTATACCCCGCGTCCGCTTCCGCGTCCGCGTTTTATACCCCGCGACTTAAGACGTTTCCGCGTCCGCGTCCGCTTTTTATACTGGCCCCAACTTTCTAACGGTAAGTGATACGGGGCTGAAACTTCCCAGACATACTAAACTCGATGTGCTCTACAATTTGCGCATGAAATCTGCGCAGGAACTGCGCAGGATTTTGCGCAGCTTCTGCGCAGCTTATTTTACACTGTCTCCAGCCACTTTTCACACATATTATAGGGGTCGCTCGCTGCCGCGACCCCTATGATACAGGGTATTTTTTAGGGATTTTTTTTCGCGCGGGGGGGGCTTCCTGGGGGGGCCGGGGGGGAAGATTTTTTTGCAAAAATGAGCCAAAAAAATGGTATTTTTTGGCGTATTTTGCATGGTGGAACACAAAAAGTTCTCAAAAATGCCAGGATTTAAGGTAAAAATAGCCATTTTTACGAAAAAATTTCCGGCGAAGCCGGAAAATTTTTGAAAATTTGATCATTTTTGGAAAAAATGTAGACCTCATTAAGGGGGAAGACCAAAACCCCGGGGGGGAAGGCATTTTCGGGGGAAAGGTCAATTTCGGGGGGGGGGCGCCCCCCCCCAGTAAAAATACCCTGTGATACATATAAGGGCTTTCTGTCTTACAGAAAATGGAACTGAATTTCGTTTTCGATTCAGCTTTTCGATAGCTCAGCTTAAGGTGCTGGTTCGGGTATTTGTAGCAAATTTTGAAAGACTGTAATTTGCTCAATTTTGGAGTTCAACAATAATTTTTATATCATTTTAAAGCTTAGAATGTGCTTGTTACAACTATGTACAGTATAACTGTCTCATTTCAACTCTTCGGCTTGAACAACATAATATTTGAACAACGACTTGCAATAACATGAAAACAATTTTTGAACATGGATTTCTCGAAGTGTGGGAAAACTCACGAAAGCGACCAGTTCAGGCTTCAAAAGAAACGTCTTCCCGAGGGCTATTTTTTCTGAAATTGTTTAACGAGTAAAGAAGCTCAAGATTTTGAGAAAAACGTAAATTTGGTCCGATTTTCGTCAAAATTTTCAAGTTTGGACGCTTATTTCTCTCGAACTGAAAGTCAAAATGCAAAACCATGAAAAATAGCCCTCGGCAATTGTCTCAAAAATGCATGTGTAAAGCCGTTTTTTAATTGATTGCATGAGTTGAGAGAAATCCGTGTTCAAAATAATCTAGTTGCGATTTTCAAAATTTCACATTTTCGCTGCTGTGCGCCGGCATAGATACCGCAGAGAGTTCTCCTTTGGGCGTAAGATGTCCTGTAGGACCACAAATATGGACAATACTTGACCGACGGACCAGAGCTGTTGAAGCTGTCGAAATCTTGCAATATTTGATTTTTAGAAAAATGGCCGGTTTTGGACCTCGAAAATCAATTTTCGCTGTTATCTCTTAAACCTTAAGGAATCGAAGAAAACTCTCAATAGCAAAGTTGTAGGTCTTGGTGAGAGGATTCGAATGACTATAAGTTCATCCATGTAGGGTGGTCACAGTGCAAGTTATGCGGAATAAAGCTAATTTCTCCAAAACTCACATTTTCAAGCCGCGGCTTTTCTAACATGTTTTATAGGGTAAATAATGTAATTGTAGCAAATTTGAATAAATTTCAACGACAGTTGCGCTTTTAAAACCCAAAAATACACGAACCCGAACCAGCACCTTAAGGTGCCGGTTCCTCCGGTTCGTATAATTTTGGGCTTGAAAGCGCAGTCGTCGTTGTAATTCCTTCAAATTTTCTACAATTACATCATTAAGCCTAGAAAACATTTTAGAAAATCCGTCGCAGCGTGAAAATTTGAGTTTTTGAGAAATTAGCTTTAATCCACCATAACTTACAGTGTGTCCGTCCACCCTACACGGACAAACTTAAAGTCATTCGAATCCTCTCACCAAGACCTACAACTTTACAACTACAACTACAACAAATAAGTCCTAAAGGACATGTTATGCCCAACGAAGAGCTCTCTGCGACATCTCTGCTACGCACAACCAGATTGTTCTGAACACGGATTTTTTTCAACGCATGCGAGCAATTTGAAAACGGCTTTACACACACGTTTCGAACAATTGCCGAGTGCGATGTTTAATGTTTTCGCGTTTAGTCTTCTATTCTAGAGAAATTAGACTGACGAAATTTAACGAAAATCAAATATATAAAATGTCTACTTCTCTTAAAATCTTGAACTACTTGATCGTTAAACAATTTGAGAAAAAATAGCCCTCCGGAAGATGTATCTTAAGCCTGAACTGGTCGCTTTTATTTATCTTTCCCACACTTCGAGAAATCCTTATTCATAAAATCGTTTTCTTGTTATATATCGCATGTTCAATTAGTAGAACAGTTGAAAAGTGACAGCTATATTATATATACCTAACCTATATAGTTTTAACAAACACATTCTAAGCTTTAAAATTACTTAAAATTATCGTTGAACTCCAAGAATTAAGCAAATTACAGTCTGTCAAAATTGCTACAGATTGTCTACAAATTGCTGCAATATCATTATGTACTCTTGGTTATACGCATGCACGCAGGATGCACTGTGCATTATCTGATTTATATGCACAGTCTTTACACAGTAAAAGTGCAAGAGAGGGAAGAGAGTTGTATAATAATGTAAGTAGCTGGCTACGCTGAGGCGTAGTCGGAAAATGTTTTCATACGGTTGCTTCTTTAGTTAGAGACGTATTAATACATGCACGTAAATGCTTTAACATTACATAACCTTGATGACTTTCATGACTGGGAAAGTGAAATAGGTTAAATTCTTGAAAAGTCAACAAATTTGTGTTGTATATACGTATATACGTACATGTATGTACCCACATCTGTGTGCGAAAGAGAAATTAGTCGGAACAAAAGTCTCATTTTGACAGTAAAAACTTATAGTTTGTTATTGTAAGAATAGCCTGCGCCTGCAGGTTGTTGTAAGAAATTACACTATATATATATATATATATATATAATATATATATATAATATATGTATATATATAATATATATATAATATATATATATGTATATATATTAGAGATGCACCGGGGCCGCCACGTCCGGGGCCGGGGCCCCCTTTGCCCCGGTACCGGGGCCGGGGCCTGGACATTGTGGGCCCCAATCGAAAATTTTCAAAAATTTTCTGGCAACTTTAAATTTTGCAATAATTTTTGATATACAAACGTTACTATCGTTGTTTTCATTCTTAGCGGCTGGAAAACAAACAATTTGTCTCACTTTTTGACTTTCGAAAATTCAAAATTTTGGTCAAAAAATGTCAAAAAATATATATAAAATTTTGCTAATTTTTGGCCCCGGTCGGTACCGGGGCCTGACCACCGGGGCCGGGGCCGGGGCCGGGGCCGGGGCCTGACTACCGGGGCCGGGGCCGGGGCCAGGCCCCGGTGCATCCCTAATATATATATATATATATATATATATACAATATACATAATATTGAATGGTTGTTGTATCTTTGTATATACGTTCATATTTTTTGTGTGCTATTTTGTTGAAAGTAGCATGAAGGAGTTTTCGGGATTGCAGAACTGGAATATCGGAAGTCCATTTTCCGTTTCAGCTTCTGTTGGTTTAGAAAAACTGAAGTAGCAAGCTTAAAGTCAGTGTAAGCTGGCCCCCTTTATGCTACTTTCCAGAAAAACTGTACTCAAATTTTGCTTCCGCTTCCTTCTTTGCGAATCACATAGATTCGGAAAAAATCTATTTTCGCAGAGGCGCAAAATTGACAAGTAGGAAAGCCCACACCAGATATATAAGGTCAATATAACGCCCCAAATTTTAGCTTGATTGGCCAAGTCTTTTGGCTTGAAAGAATAGGGGGTCATCACAAGAGTTCAAATTTTTCAATTATTGAAATGAAACGACTGAGGATTAATTGGTTTGGGAACCCATTCCTTGATAATAACTCGTATAAAATTGTAGATTTTTAAATCTTCCAATCCACATCTCTACATGCGTATATATCTCTGCGATTCTGTGTTAGTCTGCACAAACGTACAGTCCTATGAGAATTTAGCAATGAAATTACAGTTTAGTTTAAGTATAATATGTCAAGTGTCTTTTCGTATGACCTTGCCGCCGCTAATTTTAGGTGTTTCAGTAAAAGGGGGGAATCCATGTAGAAAAGAAATGATTGTTGTTCACTCAAAACTGTAGTTCAGTGTGTAATGGGTCTTTGAAAATCTTTGAAAACGGTCTCTTGTTAACTGGGGAAAATGGATAGAGGAATAGTATATAATTTATTTTATTGGTCGTAGGAATCTACGTATATAAGTACGTAATGTGTGTGTTTATGCTGCTATATAAATGCTTAGATGCGTATTTGTACGTATTTGGTTGCTTAGTTTGGCGATTATTAGTACGTATGTATATACACGTATATATGTATATTAATTTTTAAATCTCGTGAGAAAATAGCTCATCCTAAGATTTTAAGGTTCACTTGAGCTTAAGCTATATTTACGTATCTATAACATATATCTGGCACATGACATGACAGACAAAATGGAACAAGGTAGCCGGGCCGATGGGCCGAAATGTCTGCTGGGTACGTACTAGAGATGAGGACGAGCCGGACTTTTCCGGCTCGGCTCGGCTCGGCTCGTGAGAAAGTGAGGTCGGCTCGGCTCGGCTCGCGGTCATACCCGGCTCGGCTCGGAAAAATTTTGAAAGTGGGTCGGCTCGGCTCGGCTCGCCAAGCTTGAAATTTCAAATTCGCCATATTGCATGGAATTTTTATATTTTGTTCCTTGTTGTCTTGGTCAAATTTATTAACGAAGTCGTAACCAGTTATGATTACAAGTTAAGATTTATCTTTAGCCTCTCAAGATCATATTATATACTCGAATACTAGAAGCAGTTACAACTTTTTCGCTATCTGATAAAATAAAAATACTACAAATACCCAGAAACACGGAATCATGGGATTTACAGGTAAGATTTTTATGAAACCAAAACTGAGACGAAAAAATGAAATATATAAGTCAAGTTTTTCTTGCTAAAAGTATATCAATACCATACACAAGTTGGCGTCAAGGACAGCCTAATATTAAGATTAACATTTGCTTGGAAGGTTTCGAGAAAGCTAAAGAAAACTATTGGCAATTATTATTAGTCTTCACTGAAATTATTGGCAATTTTACTTAAACAAGTTCGAAAATATAGCAGGGAAATTTGGTCGAATTACTATTTTTGTTGGGTTCGGCTCGGCTCGGAGCTTTAGTTCTCCGGCTCGGCTCGGGAGAAATTGCTGCCGGCTCGGTTCGGCTCGGCTCGCGAGCCGAGCCGAGCCGCGAGCCAAAATCCTCATCTCTAGTACGTACTGATCCTTCCTATGTTTTCTTGAGACGGTGTTCTTGATGTCCGTCTAGAACGTGTAAATTCAAAACGTTTAACGTTCATAACGTCTGCCGACGAAACGTCTAACGACAAAACGTCTAATTTTTTCAAAATTGTGTCACACGTTCAAAACGTCTACACTGTCACAACGTCACGTTCTATGTATGTAAATTGTGAAAAAATGTGCTTAAGGTTAACGTTAACCTAAAGTTAGCCAACGACTTTTAGCTCAGTACGAAACCTAAAGGTTAACACCGAGTCTTATCTATGTAATCTAATTTTTGCAAATTCATAAATTTTCCAAAAATTACAATTAAGAATCAAAACCACATGAAGTTGGAAAAGTGTAGACGTTTTGAACTTCTTGTAAACTGCATAAGAAGCATGTATATATAAATTAAATTAATTAAATTATATATATATATATATATATATATATATATATATATATATATATATATATTAATTATGCCTTTTTGGTAAAGAACGGCAACCCGAAAACTAGGACCAATCAGCAAATCAATAAACAAGTCAGATTTGCATAAACATTATAAAAATTACAGGTGCTGAATCAAAATCAAATGAAGTTGGGAAAGTGTATATAGTCGTTTTGAACGCGTGACACAATTTTGAAAAAATTAGACGTTTTGTCAGTAGACGTTTTGTCGTTAGACGTTTCGTCGGTAGACCTTACGAACGTTACACGTTTTGAATTTAGACGTTTTGATAGGGAACCCTTGAGGCTGAGACCGCAGACATACATAATGGTATATGATTGCTCACACGCCTACTGGAAACACAATTAACGAGATTGACAAGGAAAGAGATACGTCTGAAGAAACTTTGATTTTCGTGTAAGTAAACATGTAATGCGTATGTTTGTTTTGGTTGTTTCAGGGTGCTTTTGCTTGGTGCTATGAACTACAGGAACTGGAGACCAGGAATGTCTACGCTGCCAAAGTCATCGAACGACGCCGGATTCTTGCTGAATGGCACAGATCAAAAGTAGGAACTACGTATATACAGTTTCTGGTGAACTTTGCCTAATAATAAAGTCTTTAATTTCTGTATTCGTACACGCATCCGTTTTGTTTTTAAATTCGGAGTTAGATTTGGAGAATATTTTAAGCAGTTAGCTAGCAGCGGTAACTTTATTTGATTTTCAGCTCTGTTTGTGTGCAGATTGTGTCTCCAAATTTTTAGCTCTTTATCTTTTAGCATTTTGTGGCGTTATCGATCGTGTTGTCTCTGTCTAACTTGCTACCACTTTTATTGACGTTTTAGGTGTATCGAGAGATCAGTATTCATCGAACCCTCAGTCATTCCCACATTGTGGGCTTTCGATCCTCATTTCAGAATGATGAGTTTGTGTTCATCATTCTGGAATATTGCCCGCATCAGGTTGATTTTATTTTGTAAATTTTTAGTTGTTGTTTTTTGCCTTAGTTATCACAACTGTTGTGATCATCACCCGAAGGAGCAAAGTGTTAGCCAAGAAACAGGCCCCGTAAGGTCCGTAAGGTTGGTCAAAAACAACAACCAAGTTGCCAGAAGGAGTCTCAAAGCCTGGGGCCGGTTCCATAAAAGTTTGCGAGTACTAGACTCGACAACTCGACTCATGCAAGTTGTCGAGTCTAGTGCTTCAAGTGTACCATAAAACCCTCGCAGTCGAGTAGCTACTAGCACTCGACTTGCGAGTCTAGCTTCTCACAAGTTTGAACACTAGTAGACTAATCGGGTTCCATAAAAATTTCGTCTTGCCTTGCTAGTACTCTACTAGCATCCGTCTAGTTCTCTAGTCTATTTCGACTAGAGAAGTGATAATTAAAGTTTGACAACTTTTTCATTTTTTATCACAAAGACTCAAAATCAAGAGACGCACGTTTTTGAATCTTTTTTCGAATGTCTGCAATTCTTACAAAGTTTCACTGAGATTTGAATTTTATGCGATTTTTTACATGATTATGGTGATTTTCTGGCTAACTCGCACTCGCAAGGTTAGTCCTCGCACTAGCACTGCTAGTTTGTAGAGTCGCCGCACTCGCTTAGCTAATTTCGTTGAGTCAAGCGAAAAGTTTTATGGTAGACTTGACTCAACGACTAGCACTAGTATTGCGAGTTCTCTCATGCTAGTACCAGCATGTGAGTCAAAGTTTTATGGAACCGGCCCCTGGTCGACGGCGAATGACGTCTCCTCCTTATTAAGAATCGTGCTGCGTCGGTCTCGGAATTGCCTGGTGGCTAGCCTGAGGAGCAGCACACAGCACAAGTCTTCAGTGCAAGAACAGAGGCAATAGCAGCCTTTGCGCCAAAGTGAGACAAACTCCAAGTTTGCTGTTCAATGGTATAGCCATGGGGTGAAAAAAACCCACCCCCTTTTTGGGGGGAAAAAAACCCACCCGCCTCCTGGGTCACGGGTTGGAGCTAGGAGCTCCAAAACATACCAGCAGAAAGCGCGACTCTTTCTAACCTATGTGTGCAAAGATCAGGTCATTTGGTTCACTCTTGCTCATTTTATGACATTTTGAAAATGATACCTACTTTTTGGTCCAACCTTCCAAAAATTTGGCAAAAGTTTGGACCGATGTAACTTTTGACTGGGTTGGGCTAGAAAAGTTTTGCAAATATCTGCAATGATGGCAAGTCTTCCTCTTTGCACACAGCAAAAATTAGACCGATCCGATGCACCGTTAGACTGGCACATTGCCAAACGTGGCGGGGAAAAAAACCCACTTTGGGGGGAAAAAAACCCACCCAAATTTTTTTGAAAAATTTTTTACCAGCTCAACTGGGAAACAATTCGGGACTGTAGTACGATATTATCGAGGACGCTGCGTCACCCTATGCTGTCAGATTTGGACAATTTTGAATACTTGGGTAGCTAGAGGCATAAAACCCTAAAAGTGCAATTTCGCTGCTGGATGACCCAGCAGAGGTCTAATTGTGACTTTTAATAGCCAATTGTACGTAAAAAACCATTCTCTACACGTTAGAATAATAAGTTTTATCAAATTACATCGTTTTTAGCATTTTTCAAAAATTGCCCTATGTTTATGTGTTAAACTTTATGAAACCTGTCCATTTGATGCTGCATTTTCAATGGCACATGAGATCTCAAAAAAAGCTACCTAGGTCGGGTTTTTTTGACTCATACTAACTAAAAAAGAGTTGAATTTTACACAGGAAGTGTCAGAATCGCGCTACGACAATTTTTAGGACCTGTGAGGGGTGGGTTTATTTTCCCCCCATTTGGGTTTTTTCCCCCCCATTGGGTTTTTTCCCCGCTACTTTTTGCATTATACCGGCCTAACGGTACAACCTAGAGAAGTGCAAATGGGCTTAAAAGAAAGTTCTAAGTACGCCAAGTACGATGGTATATAGAGTTCTCAGCTAGCCCTTATAACAAAAAAGTTCCAGCCAAAATCCGAAAAAGTGGGTTTTTTCCCCCCATGGCTATATAGCCTGATACGAGTGGAAGCACAGCCAGCGACTGAGTTCTCGCTGTCCTCCCGGCCCTTCTTCAGAATCAGCATGGCAACGCCATCCTCCACAACCCGCAAGTCGAATCTGCTTTATTTATATATTTGTGTATCGAAGTGACAGTTGTATGAATGGCAGATATAGGAAAGCGCATTTCGGGTATAATGTCGGAAACCGTCTGGAGCCGGATTTTGAGGTAGACTCATCTGATCCGAGTAAAATAAACTGGCTCATTTGTAAAATGCTGGACCCGTGCAATTAGTAGTGTTTTTATTTTTGATACTGTTAATATCATAATGCCTATTTTGCCAACTGTAGCTACCTAAACCGCTCATGTAAGTGAAGCCGTCAGCTGTAGTATTTACAAATTTGATTGCGCTTTTAATCATCCATTGTAAAGTGCTTGTGTCATTTTTTGTTTAATGTTGACTGAGTAGAGTTGTACAAATGTACAAGCATTACAGTCTCGAGTTTTACATCTTTCTGTGGTCATGCCGGAATGAGGCTTTCGTGGCAAATGCTTGCCTTCTCCGGATCTTTTGCGCTTCTCCCCCCCGCCCTAAGTTTGGATTTTTTACCAATAATTTTGAAATATTGTGTGGGTGCTGTATACTGGAGGCTGATGAATTCAAAAATTAAAGAATTTTAAAATTTCAAAAAATTTAAAAATTTTAGTTTGGTAAGGGGGGACCAAGGGGAACCAAAATTTTTTGAAAAAATTTTGCTGAAAACTTGCATACAGGGGGTTTTCTGGGGCGCTGAGCACGAATCTGAAATCCTTTTTTATTCAGCTTTTTGTTAGCTCAGTGATACTGATCACATACTACATACTGAGCTAACAAAAAGCTGAATCAAAAAATGGATTTCAAATTTTGATTTTAAAAAATATCAAATTTTTATTATACGTATATACTTTGGTTTTTTCATATTCAGACCCATGTTTTATACACTTTTTTGCAGTCAGTCTTGTTCTCATTTTTGCTTTTATACTACAGTGTTCAGAAAGAGGTACCTGTGTCGTTCTTTGACGTTTGCTGTGGTATTGTTTGTATGTCGTTGTATTGTTTGTATTGCTGGCATTTGCTTGTAATGGTGATTTCATAGTTCCAGTCGCGAGTAGACGCACGCACACTGCCATGCTACATTTCGATGCGTCGACGCGTGTCAACGACCGCAAAATATTATTGACCTTGGTTAACGCACTTGGGCGCGGGCGTAAACTGCATACGTGGCTATTAAGGCACCTTAAGTGTTGTCGTGTTCTGTCGCGTCCTGTTTTATAGAAAGCTCTCCTAATGATCTACATTTTTTGATACGTTGAAATTCTGTGACCCCTTTTATGTAAGAACAGCCGAACATTATGCGCGTTTTTGACTTCTGGCTGTCTGTTTCTAGTTTTGTTGAATCATATTCAGATTTCGGCGCTGTTTGCAAACGGCAGTTTAACCCTGCCCTTCATTTTTGAATCATTTTTTACTCTATGAGAGACTGTCTTCTTTTTTGTTTTAGTCCCTGGCCCACGTGATGAGGGCTCGCAGTGTGCTGACAGAAACGGAGGCCCGCTACTATCTGTCCCAGCTGTTGGAGGCTGTGCGATACCTTCACGAGGAGGCCGCCGTGCTCCATCGGGACCTGAAATTGGGCAACATGCTCCTGGGCTACAATATGGAGGTGAAGTTGGCGGATTTCGGTCTGGCGGATCGAATGTATCATCCGGATTCTGGAAGGCCGCCGCCGCCTCCTGTGTAAGTGAACGGAAAGAATGAACCTAAACTATGATATTTTGTGACTACAGCAGTACAGCATCTCCCAACCAAAAGCGTTCGTAGTCTTGGATTTGCTGGCACTTTAATTATCAGTGGTGATGTTTAAATAGGCCTGGTGTCGGGATTTCAGCAGTTTCTTTCATGCAATACTCGACAAGTATTTTGGCCTTATTTAATTTGTCGAAAATTTGACTGCTATAATTTGGTACGAGATGCAGTGAAATCCTGCTCACAGAATAGTTTTTTTATGTTTCAGTGTTTGCGGAACTCCTAATTATTTGGCTCCTTCCATTTTGCTCAAGAAAGGTCACTCGGTGGCAACGGAAGCCTGGGCTATCGGCTGTATCCTGTACGAACTGCTGAGTTTTTCCTGGTCTTGTTTTCTTACCGAATTTACGTGGAGAATTCTGAGAAGTTTATGGAGTTAAAATCCGAGGATCACTGCGTTTAGAGAGGGGGAAAGGGGAAAGTGGGCAAACGGTTTGTAAAACTGTAACAAAGTTGTTTTCTGTTGTGTTAAACGTGTTACAATAAAAACGCCGCCAATGTCTGAACAGGTGCCAGACGGACTGCGAACGTTGGTGATAGATAACATTCAAAACGAAAAAAGTATAAGTACGTATATACGTATATCCTAGCTCTTAGCAACAACATCTCTTGGCCTAATCTCTATCTCATTTTACCATGTGCTATTTGTACTACTAATACAGTCAGTTGCTTCACTGCTTAAACAAAGTCTGTTTACTACATTATTGTTGATTGGTAATTATTGTTATTATAGTATAAAAGTCTCCTTTTAATCCTTTGTTTCAGGCATGCAATGCTATCGGGTCGTCCGCCGTTTGAGACCAACAGCCTTTCCAAAACCTATGACCTGATCAAAGCGTGTCGCTACACTCTGCCGGCCAACATCAGCCCGGAGGCTCGGGACCTGATCATCCGGTTGCTCCATCCGCAGCCGGACTGTCGCCCCACAGCCCGCCAGGCTCTGGCCCATCCCTTTCTCTCAGATCACTACATTCCAATGATCCTGTCGCCACAGTGCTGCACTGAGCCGCCCCTGTACTATAGTAATCCTTCTTCGCTGGCGGTTTCGACTGGCAGTCACAGCGAATTGTCTCGCCCGGCAGCCGTCGGCGTTAATTCCTGTCCCTCCCCTTCGCTTCAGCAGCCCAGAAGTCATGATCAGCGCCACTATCGTCGACGTGGTTCTGGATCCACCCTGGCTGGTACAGCGGCTCCTCTGCCGTCTAGGTCGGCCCCGCTGGCCAGTTTTGAAAATCAGTGAGTCATTCCCTCCTTGTGAAGAGTTCATTCTATATTCACAATTCATGAGTTTTTGCTGAAAAACAACGGCTTGGAGTCGTATTTCGTGTTTTGCTATGCTAATGTGGCTAATTAATTAACAGTTTTTTCTGCGCATTTTGCTACGGGAAGATGTTGTTCGTTGGGGTTATTTGCCAGATCCTTTATTTTAGTGAACTAACAGTTTTATGTAGCTTGTCTATGTGCTCATTGTCCTGTTTTATTTGTTCTGTTTCAGTGCCATCGAGCTTGAGTCCTGTGGTGGGGCTCGCTCGCGTTCACAGAGCAGTCGCGGAGGAGCCGGCGAGCAGCAGGACCCGTCCTCCGAGACTGTCTGGCATTTGGCTCGCTCCGAGGACCTGTCCAGTCGCATTGTACTGCCGCGATACAGCACTGCTACAGCACCAACTGCAGCGGCAGCCAGTGCTGTACACGTGGGTGGTCCACTGCGTCGTTCCGTGCTGCCTTCAGCGCCGCCCTCACCGTCTTCCTCAAGCCTGTGCTGTGTGACACCACCTGTTCCTAGAACGCCTTCACCGCCACCTGACAGACAGGTGTTTCCCAGCCACCTGTCCAGACAATCCCCCTTGGCCAGTCGTTTGGCCGGCAGTCCCTCTAAGGGCCTGCTGGCTCGACTGCGTACCAGCGGTTCTGTGCCCAGTCTTTTGCTGGGCTCAGGAACCCCCAGTAACAGCACTGGATTGCCGCTGGGGCTGGGTAATTCCCTGCGGAATGCTGATTCGACGACAACAAATCTACTTCCGAGAGTTCGACTACAGTCTACTTCGACAACTGCAGCAACGGTTCCCACGCCCTACCGCAATCATGGTCATCTTCAGCCATCCCTGTCTCAGCAGCATCTGCCCGCTACGGTGCCCTACGGACGACGTCGAGCGGGTTATGAGCCGCCGACGCAGAGACCCTACTATAGCCAAAGGGGTGCTGACCGGAGCCTGGGCTCTGACGGCGCCTCCAGTTTCAGTCCGCCGCGGGACTACTCCCCTCCGACCACCCAGGATGATCCGCCCAGTGGGGGATCTCTGGGATCTACGGGGGGAGCCTCAACCGGCTATCATCACAGCAGCAGCCCTCTGAGACTGCAGCCCTTGGGGGCTCTGCCCGGTCTTCCCTCTAACGTCCTGGACATGTATCATGCCCTGGTGACGGCTATGGTTTCGCCATGTCAAGGTACTGGATTAGTATTTTATAACGTAGAAGTTTCAATTGCGCAGTGTGTTGTCTACTGGGCTTTTGCTAGGGGGGAGGAGGAGTGTGGTCGGTGGCGCTCCCACTTTTGCCCCCCCCCCCAGTCGTTCCTCCTCCTCCACTCTTCTCTCACCACTTTTTTGAGCTTCCCCACCCCACTGATTACAAGGTACCCAGAAATTGGCCAAATTTTAAGGATTTTTGTCAAAATTTTCAAACATTTTCCGGCTTCGCCGGATTATTTGGTCAAGAATCGTCTATTTTGGTACTCAAACTCAAATTTTGAGCACTTTGTAACATACATAGTTATAGCAGTATAATGTATATAGAAAACATGTTATTTTTACTGCATTTCTGCCAATTTTAGACCACTAGTTTGGGTGCGTCCTCCCGCACTTCCCTACCCCCACAACTTTTGCCTACAAAAGCCCAGGTCTGTCAGATTATTCTTTTTTGTTCAGGTTTCACAGTGTAGAGTAACTTGCTATCGCGACGGAACGCTGATGTGTGAATAAGCTTAGATAGCAGTTTTATAACGGAATGTAGCTGGGTCGAAATGGTAGGATGCCCCACTAAAACCCGGTTCATACCTATTTTCCGCTTGTCCCTTTGTTTGTTTGTCCAAATTTCCGTTTCTCCGTTTGTCCGTTTTGCTGAACTCATAGACTAGGTCATACCTAGCTTTACGTTTGTCTTTTTCCGTTTGTCCATTTGTCTGGTTTGCTTTTACAAACTGATTCATACTTGTTGCTTACGGATAACCGGAAAAGTAGAGCAGTGTTGACGGCTAAACGGATATCCCTTACGGACAAACAGACAACCTGACAAACGGAAAACTATGAATCAACAACTCAAACGGACGAACTGACAAACGGAAAAACGGAAAGGCATGAACCAGTGTATGAACGGACAAGCGGACAAACGGGCAACCAGAAACGGACAAACGGAGAGAGGTATAAACCGAGCTTTATGTTGGATGGAATTAAATGCGCTTTTTTGTTCATTTGAATTTTGTATGTCCTGTTGTATCTTCAGGTGCCATCGGTTTCAGTGATAATAATGTTCTTTATGCAAAGAATTGGGTCAACTATACCAATGAATATGGCTTTTCCTGCCAGTATACAGACGACAGTCTCTGTATTATGTTTATTGACGGTGCTCGGCTCTGCGTTTCAGCTGATAAAGAGTATGAATTAATATTTTCTTCAAATATTGTTTTGTTTGAGATTAATTAATTAATTAATTTGGGATGGCTGAATAGAAAAGGATATCTTTATAGATGTGGTTGACAGGCGGAAGTTTTCATCCTTAACAGCCTTTACAACCAAATCCAGACCACGCCTTCGCAAAGTAGTCCTCACAGAGAAGCTGGGAATGGGGCAGAGCACGGTCCACACTCTTGATGGCGTAATTTCAGGGCAGGAGATTGTGCTTATTCTAGCAAATTTTTGTTGTGGGGAATTTGGGAGGCGAAACCTTAGAAAAAATTCTAACAATGTGCTAAAAATTGTGTTATTTTATAGTATTCGCCGAAAATTTGGTTCTGAGGCAAAAATAAGCTGATTTACTGTTAAAATGGCAAAAATTGAGGAAAAATCTCCGAGAAAGGTAAATGTTGGAAAGTTTAGCGTTCTGACAGAGTAGCTCAGCGAGACATCTTGCTTCGACAAGGCTTACTGAATATAATAATTTAAGGGAGGGTAACTTCAGCCATGCATTTGCAAAATTCTAATAAAATTAGCTCGCTGACAAAGGCTGGCTTCATCTAATCCGATAGATAGTATGCGGTTGGATTCGCCACTGCCAGAAAGTATTCTGTAATTTTCTTGATCCTTGAGCATCAACTGTCGTTTTGAATGTCTTTGCTTTATTTTTATTTTTAACCTTTTTTGCATGTTGGGCACATTATTGTATTTGTTGGTTTTTTCTGCATTTTAGGCACTATGAATATGCTGGTTCAGACAACCTTTCCAAAGTCTACTGGATAGATAGAAGTGAGCGCGGTAGAGGTCAGCTGCCTCCCTCAGTTGAAGAGAAGCTCCGACTTGCCGACGTCTTTCAGTCCTTTATGAAGAACTACTTGTGTCAAGTACGTAATTTCTTAGGGGTGATAGGAAATTCCTAATATAAGTGGGGCTCTGTAATATGCGATGGAAAAAACTACGTGTTGATTCTATGAACAGTTTTGGTTAGGAAGGCAACAAGTTGTTGAAGTAGTGGAGTGGTGGCTCATGTGGCTGAGGTTTGAGTGAAAATTAAATCTAGCCATGTTGGTTTGCGCTTGCGCGTCTGCAAGTTGTTACATTATTATAGCTCTTTACATACGCAGAAGCATTTGAGCAAATTGTAGCAGTTAAAAATCAAAGCAGTGCCGAATCTGAGATGTTGATTTAGTGAAAAACTCATGCTCTACCACTAACCCAGAGGTGACTTTCCGAGTCTATTGCTGTCACGCAAATTTCGTCGGCAGATTACTCAGGAAATGATTTTAGGAATTCGTTCATGAGAAACAGAAAAATTGCTGTAACAGCAAATCGCTGTGTTTATTATTGGGAGGGGAATCCTGATCGGGTCTGTAAATGTTTACTTCTCCTGTTGTTGTTGTTGTTGCCCTCTCCGCTCCGGTAGCCGCGTTCAGTTCGACAAGGGCAGGCCCATCGCTTGAGCGACCTCGATGGGATGAGTCCAAAGATCTTCAGTAGTGAGGTCACTAGGACAGGCTGGGCAGTTGAATAGATGGTTAGTGTCATGGGGGGTGCCGCCGCAGTTTGGGCACGCATCCGCAATGCCCGGGTCAAGTCGATTCCGGTAAGAGTTTAACAGTCTGCAATGGCCAGATCTCAGTTGGGCTAGGGTAGTTCGGGTACCTCTGGGCAGGGTCATTTCTGATTTGTCAATTTGAGGGGGAGGTCGTCCCAGGACTCTATTGTTGCCCAGGTTGGTGATAGACTGCCTGACGGTGTCGCTGTGGAGCCATTTCTGCACATCTTTGGTATCAGTGTTCAGGCCGAGGGCACCGTCGGCAGCCGCGAGCCGCTGCGAGTGGCTATGGAATGGATGACGCTTCATGTTCCGAGGGGCGGGAGGTTCCTGGGTGAGGGCGTGGCAGGGGTGGCTCAGTTCTCTGCATGCCGCAGCAAACTGGGTGGATAGGAGGCGGTTGTGATCTTCAACGGGGAGAATGCAGCATTCCTGGTGGAGGTGCTCAACTGAAGACATCCTGTGGCAGCCGGTGGCTATACGCAAGGCAGCGTTTTGAGCTACCTGGATCCTGTTGAGACTAGACGGAGAGGCTTGAATAGACCAGATAGGAGCCGCGTAGTTGATGACTGACCTTCCAATAGCTTTGTAGGTGATGAGCAGCGTTTCCTTATCCTGGCCCCAGGATGATCCAGCAAGGGCCTTAAGTATTGAGTTGCGCTGTTTCACCCGAGACGCAATGTAATGGCAATGTGGAGCAAAGGTATACATCGTGTCGAAAGTCACACCCAGAATCTTGGGCCTTGGTTCCAGAGGGAGAGTATCATTTCCGATCCTGACCTGGGGATGCAGGGTTGCCTGTTTAGTATGAGGTGTGACAAGAGTGACTGTGGATTTGGTGGTGGAAATGATGAGTTTTCGGTCGAGGAAGTGTTGGGCCTGGTAGGTATTCGTTGATCTTGTCCACGACTGGCGGGATGAGAGGGCCAGTGCTGAAAACGGTCACATCGTCAGCATAGCTAACAATAGAGACCCCTTCTGGGGGTGTGGGAAGTCCCGACAGGTAGAAATTGAATAGGATCGGAGAGATGATGCTTCCTTGGGGTACCCCACAGCGGACTATCCTGGCGCGCGACCTTACTTCACGGAAGATGGTGATTGCCTGACGACCTCTGAGATAGCAGCTGAGCCACCGAGTGATACTGCTGGGAAGCGTGGAGTGGAGAAGGTCGGTAATTAGAATGTCAAGGTCGACGCAATCAAAGGCCTTGCAGATCTAGCGCGCAGACCACTGTACGACCGGGCGGTTTTCTTTGGTTGAAGCCAGTGGTTATTTGAGAGGCCAGTAGTGAGAGAGCACTGGTGGTGGAATGTCTGGATCTGAATCCGTGCTGATGAGAGGCTGCTGACAGGTGGTGCTTCAGTAGCGGAAGTAGGAGAGCCCCTAAAGTTTTTGCCGCAGGACATAGGAGGGAAATAGGTCTGTAGGACTTCCCAGCCTTGTGGTGCTTGTTAGGCTTCAGCAGGGGGATAATATGCGATGTTTTCCAGATCTGCGGAATTTGGCAGCTCTGGATACAGTCATTGAAGAGCCGCGTGAGATAGGCAAGGCGGCCACCTGTTCAGTAGTGAAAAGGTCCTGTGAGGATCGAGGTAGCTTCTTTATCTTCCGAGATAGAATACGTGATCCCTTATCGCTGGTGTGAGGGCGTGGGCTTGTGAAGAGTTTGTTAAACTCGTTGGCGAGAACTTTGGGAGATGTGACAGTTTTCCCATTGAATTCAATGCCACAGCGGTCTGCTGGTTTCTCACGATTGTTGAGGCGCTTGATGACTTTCCAGATTTTCCTGCCATCAGTGCCTCGGTCGAGAGTAGACACGAAGGATCTCCACTTATTCCTTTTTTCACTGATGATTCCATTAGAGATTCGCTGATTCAGTTCCGGCAGCCGAGGATCGGATGGATCGTCGGCTCTGATTGAATCTCTTAATTTGATCAGATCGGCTACTTCTCGTGGGATTCCCGGATTCTGAAATTTTCTTCTGCCCGAAGGGATGGAGTGTTTAGAGGCAGTGGCAACGATCTTCCTAAACAGCAGTTCCCCTTGGTGAACATTGGGGGGTGGGTCGGTGGCCTCAAAGAGGCGTTCAGTTTCTGCCGTGAAACCTTCCCAGTTGGCTTTGTGGATGTTGACGAATGTAGTCTTTGGGGCGGGCAGAGGAGGGAAGTCGCCACCAAGTGAAATTTTGATGGGGACATGATCCGAAGAGAGAGCCGTTTTGGTGCTCCATTCAGCTGTAGCATAGAGGCTACTGCTAGCCAGGGAGACGTCAGGTGAGGTAGGGTTGCCATTGTGAGGTAGGCGGGTAGGGGTATCATCATTCAACGTGACGAAATCCGAGGTGTCAATTTCCTGAGACAGTGCATCACCGCGAGGGTCAGAGATGCTCGAGTGCCACAGTTCATCATGGGCATTGAGATCACCCACGATGAGAGCATCTGTCAGGTTTAGGTATGGCGAAATGGTGGCTTGGTACCCTGCTGGGCAACTGGAGGCCGGAGGGATGTAAATGTTGACTAGATTCACCTCCGACTGTGAGAAGTGGATCTTGATGCCCAGGACTTCCGAGACTCCATCACCCTGTAGGGGGAGTAAGGAGTATGATACCGAGTCCCGAATGACGAAAGCAAGACCTCCGCCATTTGTGTCGCGATCGCGGCGGAGTAGAGAGAAACCTGGCAAGTGTGGATCTGGCACAGAGGGTCCAAGTTTCGTCTCCTGAATTGCTGCTACACTGATACACTCTTCCAGGAGGAAGGCCCCTAGCTCGGTGGACTTAGCTCTCAGACTGTTTATATTGAGCTGCAAGAAGTTGAAGTCGTTCTGAGTTGAGGGGAGAGTTGCCCCAGCGAGGGCGGGTTGGAGACCCAGCAGAGGTGGGGGCTGGGTAGGAGGGCTGACAGGGACCGCTAGGAGAGGGGTGGGAGCAGGATGGGGGTGAGCTGACTGACAAGGGGGGCATAGGTAAACCGCAGGAATATAGTCTCTCAGACTGTTCAGGCCACTGCAGCGTTTGATGTGGACCCATTCAGTGCAGCGCGAGCACTGCAGAGAGGCACGGAAAGCCGATCTTGCAGACTGTACATGGGAAACGAGGTTGGACTGGGCCCGGATTTGGTTCTATGCCGGCAATGAGGAGGAGTAGAAGGAGCAGCTTTGCCGACCATGGCTGCCCCTTAAGCAAAAACCCGACGGTTGTCGAGGCTGAACGCGGATACGGGTGGAGGGAGGGGGGGATTGATGACCATTTGCGGGAGACGATGAATCTTCTGGGACCATCTTCTTCCGACAGCTGTACCACGAGTAGGCGGACATCGTTGCAGCTGTTTACTTCTCCTAAAAGTAGAGTCCGACCGGTTTAGTGATATTGTATATTGTGTTTGTATTCGATTATGTGATATTGTGCTTTTATTTTATGTTTTAGCTATCACCAGTTGAGCTAAAGAAGTCAAATCAGGATAGTCTTCAAATGATACCTTATATTGAGTTTTGGACTCAGACAGATGACTACATTCTGATGCTATTTTCTAATGGGATTCTTCAGGTAAATGTCCTCAAAATTCTTTAGTAATTCAATCTGGTCAATTTCAGGTGGAATTTAATTTAATGGATTTTACTGAGCGTTATTACCTATTTCTTTGGTTACTGTGGAAATCAAAAATGTGACTCTACCTACTGATAACTCTTGTTATCCTACGGCGTAGTTAGTTTGATTGATTATTGCAATGGCTGGTAATGAGCAGCCCATGTTGTTATGTTGTAGGTTAATTTCTCTGCGGATCATTCCAAGTTTATTCTCAGTCCTCGATCTTCCTCCTCTGGCAACGGTGCTGCTGCCACTGCTTCTTCTATGGTTTCTGGCGGGTTTTCTGGTCAAGACCACCCACCGAGTGCTGGTGGTGGGTATCATTCTGTCAGTCCTTCTGACTATGACTTTACCTATGTGGATGCGGAGCGCTGTGCCACCACCTATCTACTCTCCAGCCTTCCGGATGTTGGCTTCTGCTATCCTGGGATTCTTTGCTCTGCTCAGCTGGTGCGAAAACTGATCCGAGATCTACTCCTGCCCTCCCTGGTGGTTTAGGACTCGGGTCCAGATCAGGATGAATGAACGAAGATCATGTGTCCCCCCTGTCGGTCTGAGGTAGCCCAGATTCTTGCAGCTTTGCTGTGACACTGCTTTTTGTTTCATTCGTTTTTGTATGTCTACAAGCTGTTCTGTTATTTTCTGTGATTTTGCAGAATAACATCATATACATAGTTGGCAGAATCTAAAAATCTAAGAAAACTTGTGAAAGAAACTGAAAGAGGGAAAAAGAAATGAAATTGCTGGCTGGCTTTCTTGGGCATTGAGAAAGCAAAACGTGTAGTCAAGAACGTTTCCGTCTGTCCTTATGTTTTCGGATTGAAATTTGTCGTTTTTCACTATTTTCGTTTGCGCACATTATCGTTTTTGTTGTTATGGTCTTTTTGCTCTTTTGTGTAATAACTAATCTTGCTTTCCCTTCTGTACCAATTTCTACGCATTGTGTTAATAGGCGTGCCAACTTTGGCCGGCTGCTGCATTTTTTGGGTTTGGTATTTTTTGGTTGTTATTTTTTCTTTATTGCTTTCATTTCGTAACAAACTGCCTTCCATCTTCATTGTGTACATAGCTTATTATATACAGCGTGTATATGTATACTGTACTGTTTCTCCTTTATACCGATGCATAAAGTGCCTATTATCATGTATTTTTGTATAAATGTTTATGTGTATTTGATATCAGTGCGTTGTCGCTGTTATGACCTCTTACGTGACTTGACGACTATTTGCTTGGAATCCTTTTGTTTGATCTTGCCTTTTCTCCAAGTGGAACCACATTTAGACCTTTACGTTACTTTGGTTCTTAATTATAATGTAGATATCCCCCAATCATAATTATAATGTAGATATCCCCCAGTCTTGCAGATCGCAGAACTTGACCGATTGAGTTAAGATTTTGTTAAAATTGTTAAATTTATTCAATTAAATTGAGTTAAAGTTATGATTTTAACCACGTTGAGTTCAACTCTGTCGTTACTTTCAGCTATAGCAAAATTTTTCTATTTCGCGAAATTTAATTTTTATCAAATTTTTTCGATTGGCTAGGGGAACAAACAAAGTTGTTGTCCCCTATTGGGACTGTCATAACATTTTAAGTGCACACATGTAGCGATGATTACGTAAAACCGAGGTGGATGCAATTCCACTTAAATTTCGGTGTTCTATATTACAGCACAAGGCTTGCACCAACCCGTTCGTTAATTAGTTTCACAAAGCCTTTGCGGAAGTGCCTCCAAAGGATTACTTAAATTTTTCGGCAAGTCATGTTACTCTGGAAAATATGCTCGAAAAATATGGAATTCATCTAATCTGGTTTTCGTGTGTCTGATCCGCGGAATCTCGACATAAGTGTGTACTCAAAATGTTTTGATAGACGCATATTTTGCCAAAACGTTGCATGTAGGGATTTTCTGGGTCACTTACTTGTGCTTGGACACTATCGTCTTCGCAAAGAAGACATCGGTGGCCTTCGGTTGGCGTAAGAGGTAATCTCCTTCCACGGAGCTCTGTCCGCTGCTAGTGTCTTTACAGTGTTGCTATATCCAGCTTGTTGGCAAAATAGGAGACAAATTTTTCCTTCGCCTTAGTGTCCCCTTACCAATCGAAAAAATTCGAATACGTCGAATTATTTCAGAAAATCGAAAACTTTTGTTTTGAACTCAACATGTTAGTAAACATATTATTCTTATATACCCAGGCCAATTTCTATCGATCGATCGATCGATCGAGCTCGATCGAGCAATCGATCGGTCAAGTTTAGCGATCTGCGAGACTTGGGAGGCAACTAGTTTTTTATTTGAGACTTCTTATTTTTATTTGAATTACAGAAAATTTTAACGAATTTTTTGCTAATTTTTTGCTAAAAATAATATTTCCTTTTTGAATCTGCTTTTATACTATTGTTGCTGCCGTGTTGTTTGCCCATGACTTATTGCTTTGCGTTGTATATTATATCCAGGTATTACATACTTTTTGTGGGTTTACAATGCCTAGCTGTTGAATGCTTATAGTTCGCTCGCTGTTTTCGTTGTTTGCTTTTAGCATAGATTATTTATTTCATAATATTATCATAACGGTTCACGAATGATAACTACCCGCCTTTCCTCAACTGAGTACCCAGTACACAACTGTGTGCTCCCAATAGCGTTTTGTGTCACCTCTTGTTGCTGGAAACGATCTGACAGCATGTCCGTTAACTCGAATTTCAAAACGGAAGCACACAGGCTGACGAGCATAGCGCTGGATCCACATGGTGTGTAGGTGGGATCACTAGGTACTTAGTTGTGGAAGATTATTGCGCCATTGACGAGACGTGCGGTCTATGACCACAGCCTAATTACAAACAGTTCTACTCTTTTCACATTTTGTTTGTGTGTACCCTTTGGTTATGCCTAACTTCTATAATTTCATTCGCTTCCAATAAATTTTGATGCTGTCTTGTGCCCTGCAGATTCTCGTTGAAATAGAAAAATCCGCATTTGCTGCTTGTGTCTATATTTTTTGCATGCGTACTTGGATTGTGTTTGCTTGCAGTTTAAGTTTTTAGTTATTATAGTACTTCATTAGTTTAGCTTTTTGAATGCTTCCTGTTACACACTGTGCCTACAATTGCGATATGCGGTGGGAGAAAGGTAGATGTCCTTATCTTGAAATCTAAACATTGAACATTTTGTGGATATAGACAGATACAAGCATAGTTTGTTGCGCATTAACTGGATAATGTTGTTCATGTATTCGCAATGTTGGTTTATTCTTGTCAATCAAAAATTTTATTTTGAATTTATACTTTCGAAAATTTGTGTGCGTGATTGTGCACCATGTTTGACATTTCTGTAGTCACCAATCGTATCAGCAATTCTGTACACAGTATAAGCTGAGACTGAGATATTGTACTGAGATATCGTCATCTAGAGAGCAGATAAAGTAATTCGTTAAGAACACGTTTGCAAGTTCATTTTAATTCTGTCTTGTAGATTTAAATAGAACCGTAAGGGCTATTGAGGAAAGTTGTCATTAAAGAAGACTGTTTGAGGAATATATATATACGTATATATACTGTGAAATTGGGTCTTCAATCTGCATTACGTATATACTTTCTTGTTTCTATTCCAACTATTATGTCCTGCTATGCTCATTCCGTTCGACCTCTATTGACTGGATTTGCAGTTTTGGTTACGCTGTTGTGCTTGACCTAGGGATGGGGGTGGGATGTGTGCTTTTATAGTTGTTTGTTTATAGCTTACATAATGTTTGCTTTTCTGTGTTCACCTCATTTTGTTTTCTACATGCTAGTTAGTGCTACAGCGAATAGTATTCAGTTTGTCTTTCTACAAGTTTGCCTTCTTTTATGAGACTTTTGTCTAGTGCCTTTTCCTCTAACTATATGTTATTATAATGGTGGTATATAATGATTTTTTTGATTTCTGTGTGTACTTACTCTGTTATAAGGTCTCTGCATTATCTATTGTTATTGCTGTTTTGACACCTATTTTAGTTACAGTGTGGCGAAGTGAGCTGAAGATCTGAAAAATACCTTTAAGAAAGCGGTAATTACCGACCATTATTTCTTCCTGTTCAGGATAAATCGTTTGAATTTTAATTTCTTTCCGAAGAAAGATATCAAGATCTTTTTCATCAAAGTTTTTCTAAATCATTGAACCGACTTTAGTCCATAAGTCATCTTAGTTTTTGGACAGATTATCGATACGAGTGACCGTTTCGTGTTACACAATTATTTACGAGTATTCATTGGCCAATCCTTTGGCATTGCTCAAAATATGAAGCCTAAAACTTTATTATATTAGAGGCAGGCTAACTGATATTTATTATATACTAATTTCCTTGCAGAGTAATTAACAATTAAATTTTAAAATTTGATCCTAATGTCTGAAAAAACTCCCTGTTATGTTTAAACTTGATGCGTCACATTAATTTATGAACTTGTCTCTATCTGTAACAAGAAGACCATATATTTTCTTGCATTCCTTCCATCATGTTATATGATCCAATTTCTGATCTGACTGCAGTTGTCTGTAGCAGACATTTTTGTTTAGGACTATGGAGATGTAGGCTGGCAGAGATATTTCGTTGAAAAAACGACACATTTTTTGAAACAAAAATCACGCCGTCAAAAGTTTTCTGTGAAATGTTGAACGTTAACCACACAAAAGTCAATTGTTGAAGACTGTTGAAATTTCCTTTAACGATGATTTTAACTGTGATCTAAAGCTATTTTCTCCCATGATTTCCATTAAATGTGTCAGCAAGAACTCTGCATATACGTACATACGCATTGCGATTTAGCTAGATGAATATATAGACTAATAGATGTATTTAGTTAATTGTTTCGTTTCAGTGCTATTTAGTGCTTTTATGCTGTTTATTGGTAGAGTTGACGATGTATGGATTATCTCAGCACAACTTTTGTTTCTTTTGTTAATGTTAGTTTGTTACGAACTCCATTTCACCTTTATATATTTTCATGTATATATCATAGTTTGTGATTTATTATGTGCCTCTTTTTCTGTCTTTTGTACTGATTTGTTTCCTTGTAACAGGTGTTGCTACTGCTTCTTGTTATCGTATCACAAATAGTTTTTGTATACTTATTTTTTACCGAAAATGGTATCTTTGGTTTCTTTTGCTATTAATAGTTCCATTGTTGAATTTGGTTAACTGGTTTTGTTTCTAATGGCGCTATAATATGTATATTTTGGTACTAAACATGCCAATTTCTGCAGAAAGCTAAAGCTGATGCATATTTAAGAAGTGTCTTTCGGTGGTATGCTGGAATTGGCATTTTTGTTATGTTTTGTTACTTTTTTGAATTATCTGCTTATTTTGCGGTAATATGATGTTTTCACAACTGCTGTACTAGCATGTTGAACTGACCAAAATTAAAGTACTGCAATAGTTGCTGGATGTTTTGGCTTTCATCGTTAGGTATTAGGCATAAATAAGCTGGCATAAATAGGCTAAATGCATACCGACGTACGGAGAAGCTGCAAACACAATCCTGTAAGTTGTGCCCATTGTTTGTGATGTGAACCTATATTGGAACGGATAAACTAATTTAGTATGGAGCTGCTAATGAGGGAGGTGGGAGGAGACTTACTTGTTTGTGTGTTCTGCTTTAAAATAAAATTTTCTACAATATACATACATACAGTACAAACAAACAGTATTTGTAAGTACGATAGTGTCAATTTGCATAACTGTTAGAATAAGTTCAGGTCATGTGCATAATCTGAGTTCCAGTCTCTTTGGAATGTCCGCTGTAGATCGGAAATGATGCCGACGTTAGGGTTGGCTGTAGTCTTCCATGGTCTTATTACCGTCCCGATGCCCCCCGTGACAGTGAAGTAGTCACCGATCCAATTAGATGTGCCTAAAATACGGATGGTTTTAGAAGCACACGGTGTCAAACAGCACCAAGTTTGCCCTCAGAAAGATTGTCGTATCTTCATATCACAGATTGGTATACGAAACACTTCTAGTTTTGTTGGCTTATCAACTACAACTACCTACCAAAAATGGAGCAAGTTAAAAGTTGAGATTACGGCTTTTAAACAAAAAAACAGACAATGATAACAGGAACGTTTACATATTAAAAGTTTGAAAAAGTGTTTGTTAGGCCCGCGAACTCGGCTAACGAACAAAATTATCAGGAAAATATACCTATGTAGGCGGCATTGTCTGTGACCACGTATTTGTTATGATTCACTCTAGAAAATGGAATGCTGGGTTGGGATGAGTTTTCTGGAACTTTAAACAGTTTCTAAAACCAAGAACCATAAGTAAACTGGTATATTTACTGGCATTGCTATCTACTTTTCTTACTTATGTACAAGATAACATTCAACGAAACGAAATAGTAAATGCTATGTACGCATTTCAGTTTTCCCCCAAGGCTTTTTAGGAAAGAGTTAATCAAATCAAAAGAGCTAAATTTAATTAGAACGTTTTCCTGAACGCTAAAAAAGGAGAAAAGTGAAAGAGTGGAACTAAACTAGTTAAAAAGCAAATTCTATCTATATACTCTCTCAACTATGTAGGTTGTTTTGTGTTTGGACTGAACTAAATCAAACTGACCACTTGAATTGAACCATTGATAAGACTGTCATTTAGAACTTTGAGGGAATGCAGATATCCAAACATTTTTGTATCAGTATGGTTCCACTGACTAATTAGTAGTTGAACTCTGAGACCGCGAACTGCCGCTGAACGCAATGCATCATCAAGATCAGGCCAGTATCTATTGAAATATGTAATAGAAGAGTTAACATTTTTGTAGACAATTTTAAATTTTGTAGTATAAAGGTTTGACAATTTACAAAAGGCAAGGTGCGGTAGATAATCATTAATTTTATAAGAAAAGTTCTTTTAGCATAAGAAACGGGATTTCAAAAGACATGAAATTACCTATTTCGGCTTATAATGCTCAACGGGCACAAAGACAAACGTGACTACTCAATAATGCGCCGATAGATTAAAAATTTTAGGTTAGTCAGATTTCAATACCACTTCTGTGTGTAAAAGTCTAATTTCCTCTTTTCCTAAAAATCAATTTAATCCCACTGGCTGAGTTTCACGTGTTTGCCTACATACATATGTAATAAAATGACTACATCCAACAATTCAAACTGTATATGTTATGTGCAATATTGAAAAGCGTGCAATTTTGAAATTGCACGATGTTTCTGTGCAATTTTGAAATTGCACGACGTTTCCGTGCAATTTTGAAATTGCATGGTCTTATCGTGCAAGTTTAAAATTGCAGACACTGCCGTGCAATTTCAAAATTGCACGCTTTTCAATATTGCACGTAACATATATATTGCAAAATTTAACACAAATAAACAGGATTTTCTCTAATATTAGCTTACTTAAATTTGTGTGTGTAGTAGCCGTTAACGGGCATATAATCCATCACAGCAAGATTGACTTCTTTACTAGAACTGTTGATAACATCTAATATCGCAGATAAATCAGTATTTCTATCCCGACCGCAGAATCCTGGCGGTGAACTCTGAAATAGCGACCAAAAAATTTACTTTTTAATTGTTTTCGGTTTAATGATATCGCGTTCAAATTTTTTTAACTATTTTCTGTAATATGAGCTCAAGCAAGATGTAGATAAGATATGCAACTGCGGTGACACCAAGAGTTTACAATACCAAGAGTGGGAAGCTTGGCCCTTCCTAATGGAAATGGCCTGCGAGATGCTCGGCACATTAAGGCCGAAATCTCGGGGGGTCCCACTTTTGTTCAGCATGCATTTGAACTAAAACGCATCTGATTGGCTAATCGCTTACCTTATGTCAAAATTATGTGTATATATAAGTGGACCCCCCCCCCCCCAGACCTCAGGGGGGGGGGGGGTTCCGCATAGCGTTGTTAAGCGTGTGTTTCTATGCGATTGAACTGAAATGTATTTGATTAGCTACTTAGCTATACTGTAATCCTCATCAGTGCATTTCAGTTCGACTGCATATAAACACACACGCTTAACAACGCTAAGCGGGACCCCCCCCCTGAGATCTCGGGGGTCCACTTATCTTATACACATAATTTTGACATAAGGTAGGGAATTAACCAATCAGATGCGTTTTAGTTCAAACGCATATAAACACATGCTGAACAATGGTAAGTGGGGCCCCCGAGATTTCGGCCTTAATGTGCCGAGCATCTTGCAGGCCATTTCCATTAGGAAGGGCCAAGCTTCCCACTCTTGGTATTATAAACTCTTGGTGACACTAATATTGTCGAAGAGTATAATATCCTAATTTCGGACCAGATGGTTGATTTTTCGAAATTCCCTGGCACAAAGTTTTTCAAAGTGCAGTGAGCAACCCGGGCAGCACATCATTCTATATATATATATTCAGTTTTTTATTCTTTTGGTTGAAAACTAATACAAAAACATCGCTTACCCCAAAATATAAAGAATAGTCAGTGGAATCTACGCGAACTTTTGCTGGAACTGCACGACTTGTAAGAGCACGATACTTGGAAGGCCACTCTTTTGGTACTTCTTGGGCTTTCCCCATGAACCAGTAGATTTCAAAAATTGTGGATAAGTCCTGAGAAAGGCACGAACAATTCAATCCCAGGATACCCAACTCCTTCACCTACAAATCATAAGAAATCTTTACCGATTTTTCTATATATTCATAATAGTTGAAGCAGGTAATAGCAGCGAACAAACGTATTATACAAATAACACTGTACTAATCTCTTCACAGTGTTAATGTTTATGCTAGTGCTCACTATTTATATACCTTAAAAGTTTTAATACTTTTAATAATTTGGTATAAAATGTTGTAAATAGTTTGTCATGTTAGCAAGTTTTCGGATACGTATTAGATCAAGAATCAGTAACATCAATGGTAATAAATATTTAACGTCTTTTTAGCCAGAAAAATTCAATTATAAACTTAAAATGCTGAACAGACTTCCGTCAGAGATCTCCAGTCCATGTTGGCTGAGCCAATGTAAAAATGCTCGTTATCAGAAATCCACAGTTTCGTGTGTAAAACTCCACCACCAAACCACTGAGTGAAATTAAGGTAACGAATCTTAGCTAAGCCTAAAAGAACAATAAATTTGATTTGGTGTATATATATATACATACATACCATCTCCAAAGATTAGTATCTTTCAAGATACCTAGTTTAAACCATTCTCTGAACTAGGTCTGTGTGCAACTATGTAGCTCAGTTGTCAAATCTCAAGATGAAGCGAAAGAAGCTCTACCAAAGCTTAGATGGTGTTCAACTCTCGCCAAGGACCGCCAAGGAGTAAAGGTAAAGGTGACTACTGGAAAAAGTTTCAAGCCCTACTACTTCACAGACTTGTGGTAGCGGTGCTCATCCTCGGATACACAGCCGTAGAGCCAGTAGTGTCGCGTCGACCTCGAATAATGACTGTATTCATGATAGGGAAGGGGGGGTCTTTCAGGGAAATCTAAGACAATCATTAAATCGTTCTCTCAAAATTTCCAAAATAACCTGATTCGCCAGCGTGTTTTTAATTATTACCTGCAGAGCTGAGCTTGTTGAGATCAACTTGTGGCTTTGCATCTTTATTTTGAGCAATTCTAATTTTAGCTCGGCTTCCCAAAGCTTTCAGTTCTCTGAAGATTTCTTCTCCCTAAACGAAATTAACCGGCTTATAGGCTTTTATTTAGTACAAATAATGCCAGTGATAATACCATAAACACGTCAATGATAATGAACGATCTGTACTTTTGTCATTGGATTTTTGGGTCAAAGAGGTGCTGCGTCACATAGCATTTACCTTCATATTAAATATTTAGAGTAACTTGCTTGTTGCTAGCTGTTGCAGTAGACTGATTGGTTAGCTCTGGTTAGTTAGGACAGTAAAAAGCTAATTTATTTGTGTTTATCTTTTTCTTGCCTGATTTGCAGTAGGAGAAGGATCAGCAGTAGGGACATCCTTTGCTAGCATAGTCCAATACATGGAAGCGATGTCAAGGGACCGCTGAGTTGACTTAATCAACAGTTTCCAGGCTTCGTATGTAGACTTGTGGTTAAGGGAAGAGCCAGGATAGTCCATCCCAATGGGAATCGATTCAACAATTTGGATCCTAGGATTGAAAAATAAGTCAGAAGTAAAATTTACGGATATGGTTTCATAAAGAGCTATATACTGGCTAATACCATATAGGTTTTAAATGGTTTAAATATCCTCATATGCCTTCATTCATTCATGAATCATATAACAAGAGTACAATGACATTAATGCTACCATGATACTACCTGCAATATCTATAATCATACTTCTATACTATACTACTAAACCAGTACTAGTATCATTATTAGGCACGCTTTAAAATTAGGTATAAAATAAAAAATTTAATACCTAATTACGTAATACCTATTAGTACTGAAAGTATTACGCATTACGAGCAGGTATCCTGGCATCGGTGATTGGCGTCTCTTCCATCGGTCCAATCGACCATGGGGAACATGATGATTAAAATTATCAAAATCATGATTATTGTAATGGGGAAACAAGCCGGCTTTAGACAAGAGGTTTTCTTGCAGACTGGCTGGTTGTAATCCTCTGCTGCTCGCATTCTGGTATCAAGCAGATCCATCTCAATGTTGGTGAGATCTGTCCGGCCATCTTTAGTCTAAAAGTCAGATAAAAATAAGATAAAAACAAAAAAAAGGAAAAATAGAAACAAGAGTCTATAATGGCGGGCTGGTTATTATAAGTAGTGATAGATAATTATATGCTTTTACATTTCAGCTGCAGTAAAGATTTCAATTAAAATGAACAGACTTATGCATGTTTTTGAACAAAGGTCACTTTCCATTCTCCCCTACAAATATATGCATTTAAAATACATTAAAAGATGTAATATTGGTAATGATTTATTTGTGTGGTTGAATTTGAAATGACGCTAATATCGTTCTCAGTGTGATTACAATTTTTCAGACTAAAGTGCGTAGATCCGAAAATTTCGTCAAGTGTGACATTGGGTCTAGTCAAGAAAGGGTAGAGTAGAGTTTAAATTAAATTGATCCTTTTCATTAAAGAGTTAAAAGAGGTAATTTTAACTCTACTCTAGTCTTTATACTCTAGCCTTTCCTGGAAAAGTCCATTGAATATCATAAATCTACTTGGGGATAAGGAAAGTTGGAAGATTCACTTCACTACAACCTATCGTTTTCCACTCCACAGCCCACAAACCAAACAAACCAACGCGGTAACTCAATTATCAAAACCTGTTTTAGGCAAAATTCTGGCAACAAAATGGACAAGAAAACCCTCTATGCCACCACCCCCCCCCTCCACCTTCCCAAATTCCCCTTCATTCCAAGTTTGCTGTTTTAAATGGAAGGTCAGGTCAGGTCTGCCAATTAAAGCAAAGAACTATACATTTAAAGATAACAAGCTTTGAAATATTCCTTATCAGTTCAATGCTATCCTAACTTTGCTATCACTAGCAAATAAAATCAAATTTGGTATTGCTGGCTAGCACAATTTTCATTATCAGAACGCTAGCAAGAAATTAAACATTGAAATTATATGGCTAATTTTCAAATTTCAACAGATTCAAAAACTGAAAACCTACCGTCATTTGGATGCTGAGAAGAAAGTTCTTTTAGTTAATTAAGCCAGCAGTAGTGCAGAAAACATTTACGACTCCAATAAAATATGTAAGCATTGCATTAGTAGGTCCAGATGCTCCAAAAAGTATACCCTAACAGGTTTTGATGTGGCATTCGGTTTGCTGAAACTCAGGGGCTAAAATCTGGCTTCTAACATTTAATCATTTACGCAACCAGCTTAGCAACCAACAATTGGGTAAAGTTTTAGCAGGATAGAAAAACTTTTCCAGTAATAAATCCAGGTATATATTATCATGCAAAGGCCAAATGATAAACTTTATGTGAGTAAATTTAGACTTTACTAGAGGAGAGGTTATACAGATCCGATGGTGCGATTTGAAATGGGCATTAACGGAATGTGCTAAACTAATTACTCGAGCTCTGCGAATCCCAACAGCGCATACCTACATGAGTTTTTGTCTGAGTGCTCGGTCTCTGCTTTTCCATGTCTCTAGTAGGTCTTTGTGGTGGCCGCTCTCCACCTAATGCTTGCGAGCGAGCCTTAATCTTTAGTTGCCTTCGAGTTTCGACAAGCAGGAGTTAGTTTGATCAGGGGATGAGTGACTGGTAACGGACTTCATTTGATGTCTACTAATAATCTACGACAATCTGATATGAGAATCACACTTTCTATTAATGGTAGTGTTGTGCATCGGCCCTGTCGAGACCGGTGTCGTATAATATTCCTCCCCCCCGTGATATTTTCCCCCCTATAGGGTATAATATTTTCCCCCGTGATATTTTTTCCCGTTTCAGCTATATTTTCTCCTCCCTTCTAAATGAAACCCAGCCAAATGATGCAGCAAATTTAACAGGGTCAAAGCAAAGCAGCAACTGTTGAAATGTCGGTAAGTTGCATGCAAGTAAAAATGTTTTACAACATTTTTACTATGGTTGCTAGTTTTAATTAGTATTTAATTGTTTAATTAATGTTAGTGTTGAAATATAATTTTACACCTGTTTTTAAAACTGTTTATAAAGAGTTAGAAAGTGTAAAAAATTAGTGTTTAAAAGTGTTTTTGGCTAATTTTTTAATAATTGTTTTGTTAATAAAGTAAATTTTGCAACTGTTAATAACTGTAAAAACAACTTGCAGTGAGGGAAATTTTCTCAATATATAGAGGTGACAAGCGTGAAAACAAGAAACAGTGGTGTAAAAATGCCTAAAAACCATGTTAAAGATCCGAAACTTTACAATTCGTATTAACTGTAAAAGTGACAGTTCTAAATTATAAGAAAAACAAAAATGTTAATAAACATTTTTACAGTTATTAACAGCTGCCAAATTAACTTTATTAACAAAACAATTATTGTTAGCCAAAAACACTTTTTAAACACTATTTTTTCACTTTCTAACACTTTCTAACAGTGTTAAAACAGGTGCAAAATTATTTTTTAACATTAACATTAATTAAACAATTAAATACTAATTAAAAAGAGCAACCCTAGTAAAAATGTTGTCAAGCATTTTTGCTTGCATGCTACTTACCGACATTTCAACAGAGTTGCTGCTTTGACCCTGTTAAATTTGCTGCATCATTTGGCTGGGTTTATTTAGAGGGGGAAAATATTATAGCTGAAAGGGGGGGGAATATCACGGGGGGAATATTATACTCTATTGGGGGAAAACTATCACGGGGGAAATATTATACGACACCGGCCGGCCGGCCAGTCCGGCGGACCATCCGGTGACAGTTTCTGCGGCTTATCGCCCTAAACGTGCTACAATCTGCCTTGAAAACTGTCAAATATCTTATATTTTTTACTTGTATTTTGGATAGCCGGCGAAAAGTGGCACCAGCCGGCCAGCCGGCCCGTCAAGCGCCGGCCGACCCACGAAAAATGGGTCGGTGAACACACTAATTCATGGCTTTCGCTTTTCTGGCTATTATCGATCTGTTGAACTCAAGGCAGCATTTGAGACCTTTTGGGTGCCACTTCTTGTCTAAATATACTGGAGCCTGCGCAAAACTTAGCCCGGTTCATGCTAATGTGCTTTCCAAAAGTGTGAACCGGAAAGCACAAAGCAGGTAAGCAGAGCAGCACATATAGGCAGAAACCACACGCTTGGACCGGGCTTAAGGTTTCAACAGATGATTCTCAAAGCTGACCTGGCTTTAGTCTTGCTTCCTTTGTAACTTCACAATGACCCAGTCACCCCTTCAATTCGCAGAGAGGCGCACCTAAGACGAGGTCAGTCTATGGGCCACACTCGTTTGCCCAATTCCTGCATTTATTATACTTTAAGCTACGCTACGCTTAATCTATAGGTACCATATTTTCGGCTTGTCAGTCAAGCACTGCATTATGCACACTTAGTCAAAGCTAGCATTAGGAAAGTAACGAAAACGAACATATTTGCTAAAAAATCGGCTCATGGTAGATGCTAATAAACAACTCGGATCCCTGTGCTTGAAGTGTCATTCTGATTTATCCTCTTAGATGTCAAGGGAACAAAGGAGGTAATTAAGGCAGTAGTTTTTTGGGGCCACTCAAGATCAGTGGAACCTGTCTGCGACAAAGAGATAAAGAATGAAGCTGAGAAGCCAGTTTTAATTCAACCGTGAGATAAGGAAAAACCTTTCACTGGAAAGTGAGAAAATTAGGTTCATCAAATTTTTATTAAAAAACAATCTCTCGATTAAAACGAGAAAGGAAGGTTAGAATGAAAACGAAATTTTTAGCTAATTGAATTTGGCGTAATCTTTCATAAATAAATAGTTGGTTGTGTAAAAAACAAGATCGATGAACGAATATATGCGAATATAAGTAGTATAAAAAGGGGCGTTCTGGGCCAGAGGAGCCTGAGGAGCTTGAGGCACTTCCTCAGCCATTAATATACTATACTATTTCAGTCAATTAAAAATTTTGTGGCGCATGAAATACCTCAAACCATCAATATACCTTGATGAAAACCAGTTTCAACTAGTTTGTATGACTCATCCCAGCCTACTTTCCTACCTATAAATACAACACTCAACATGGGTAAGTTTTCAGTCATGTCTACTGCATTTGTTGCTGTTGCATGCATTGGAGTTCAGAAGTTGGGAGATATCCCTTTAGAGGTGACTGTGTTAATTCAAAAGCCCAAGTCTCATCAACCGGATATACATCATTTGTTTATCCGAGCTCCCTACGATCTGAAGAAACTAACATCAAATCAACAGGAGTCAATCCACTACGTTACCAGACGATCATGTTTCGAATGGGATTGCAGTCCTCATCTACAAACCTGGGACCAAGCAATGGACCTCATCTCTAACATCTTGAAGAATGCCAATGTTGACAAGGTTATCACCAAGGGTATTTCCCAGTGGAACTTAATTCGATCTGGGTTGATGGAAAGGGGAAACTTTGTCCGGGTAATTGAGGCTGGTACCTTGGGGGTTCCCAGCTACATGCTATTGAGTGATGACGAAGGCAGTGGTTGTTGTCCGGACCACATGCTAAGAGATGGAGCTAAATTCTGCTCAGCTCACCGAGCTCATCAACTGCTACACTCAATCATGAATGAAGAACAAGACAGTGAATAACACTTACTGATGCTTGCTATTGTATATACTATGCTTATTATATTATTCAATAAATAAGGCAAAGTCGTTGGTGTTTCTTTATTGACAACAACAAACTACACAATATCACAATGACCATAAGATAAACTAGAAACCCCATCATCCAAAATGTAACGCTTATCATCAAAAGCCGATAAGCTAATTTTATTTGAAGTCAAGGTGAATAGTTGGTGCTTATCGCTTCTAATCATATTCATTACATTTCGTCGAAGAGATTTATCAAACAGTGTTTCAACATAATCAGTATGACTAAGATAACGTTTTACCACATATTTTTTAACCCCTTTTGCCCTTTTTTTAGCCTCCCCACCGCACAAAATACTATACATTTTAGCCCGCAAACCACAAAACTCAGAAATAGGACTACCGTTCGTCTCATCTTTCATTTTCCCCATTACCTTTTTATTGGTTGAGGAAAACAAAAAATGATCTGAAGGATAGTCACTAAAATCAAACAAATGGGAATCAGCATACATATCCTTATATACATCATTACACTCAATAAAATAACATAAACTATCAGTATCAGTGAATAATAATTTACATTTATCATTATATTTTGGAACAATATAATTGTAGTGGAAATTGTACATAAGCAGTTTTGACAAATCAAGTACACTAAACCCAACATATATGGGTTTATTGAGCTCGACTGTCGCTCGAGCCATACAGACTGCTACCAAATCCTCATTAAAAGCAGTAGCCCGCTCAAAACGAGGGTTTGATACCAATTTGCTGAACCGAGCCTGATCACATACAAGCTCCACATTTATATACTGACGTACATTTTCCATAGTCTTTCCAAACACAGAATTATTTAGCAATTTGAACAAATTCTTTTCAAAATCATTTTTAGCAACCTTGCGCATCTCAGTGTTAAAGCTGATATATTTATGCATCCATGCAGATTGTCGAAAAGCAAGGACGCGATGCACTCGCTCTAATTTTAGACCCAGTGATAAATAAAGTTTTAGATTACGAAAATGAATAATATACTTTTGTTTATTGTAAAGGTTGGGCACGAGCTTGTGCACCTTTGAATCAGCTACATTGAGATCCGCTTTTAGTTGCGTACAGTATGGCGATAACATATCATCAGAAATTATCAATTTCTCCGGAGCAAGCGGGTAACCATTGTGCAATGTATGAAGTTCTTTAGGATACCCCAAATCAACTTCCAAAACGTAGCCCTCCTCTCCCTCCTCATTCACGCCCTCCCAATCAATTTTATCAATTTCCAATTGTGAAAGCCAATGAAAGTTTGCACAAGGCTGTTTTTGACTCATAGCCCACCCATATAAATTGTTAGCATCCAGATACATAATATATGACATAGGTAAACTATCATTAAATGAATCCAGATAAGGGTTATTCGCTTTGGCATAACGATGAGAAATCATCGCAACACCTCCACGAATACCCTGTTCAAAAAGCATGTACTGATTGTTGTATTTGAGAAGCTCCAGCTTCATGTCTGTCAGTTTAAGACAAGCATCCCATCCAAAACTAGGCAGTGTAATGTAATGGATAGGATCCAAGTCATAATGCTGAAGACAAAAAGCTCTAAAGTTCTCAAACACATCAGCCAGCAACAATACATCACTTAACAAATATAAATCATGATATCTACCAAGAGTCTGTACATTAAAGCTTTGCCATACCTTAACGGCATGGTCATAGTCAGAGTCAGAAATATCCTGTTCTGTTAGACGACTGTAAAATGCATCTTTTGGTGGGAGTCCAATCTCATCAAATCGCTGCCAACAGTCCATGTAGTCATATGGATACACTCCTTTGCGAGTCAATAGTGACTGCTTGGATGGATCAGGAAAATTTGAGGACAGTATCTTCAGTTGGGCTTCCTTAAGGTTACTCACCAAGGTATCCAATGAGGCCATAAGAAACTGACAACTGTCTATAAACCGAATCCTCCAAGATGCAGACTCCCGACCATATCCACCAATCAATCTTTCTTCCTCTGACTCATCGTCGCTGTCATCTCCTTCCTTTGAGAGCGTCCTTTTCAAAGAAAAGCTGAGATAGTCCTCCATCCCTTTTGCCACAGCATTCATTTTTAGCTTTCTTGACTTAGATATCTTTCCAATTTCCTGCATAATTAGATGTCCATCGTACCGTCTGAGGTTGTGAAACACAACTGTAACGTCTCTGTTTAAACGATGTTGCTGGTTGCATTTGTTGTGCGCAGCACCTCTGTAGGAACCACAGAGATGACAATGATCACGAACCCTGTCTTCAAGAAGCTGCTTTCCACAAAGATGACAATCCTTGGTATGGGGAAAGCTACGTTCCTCCTGTTCAGTTAGAGAAAGAGGAGCAGGATCTGTTAACACAGTGTTATGATTCTCAGCAATGCCAATGATTTCATCAAGGAATCTGGTTACACAGTCGTGCCCTCGGTAGATTGATGGTCTTCCAATATTGTTCGTTGACTCTCCACAACACTGTTTGATGACAACTAGTCCAAACCCACAAGGGGTATGGCGTTGATAAGCTGTTGAGGATGACTTCGATGCATTTGGTTGGCAAGTATCAAGTTTTTCTGTGAGACACTCAAAGTCAGCGTATACAGCAATCGGACTTCTAAGTCGACGATGAAAGTTTTTAAACTTCAAGGTATCATCTGCCGGCATGACTACCTTGCTTGGTTTATTCAATATACATCTCTCCAAGTGCTCCTTCAGTTTGTCTTCTGAATAGCAAGGTTGTAGGCATCTGCGACAAAAATACTTCTTTTTATGTCCTCCACGCTGATCACTCAGTAGTCTATCCAAGTCCTTAATCCATGAATAATGACCATCGTGTAGTAGCAGATCGATGTGCTTTTCATAATTGTTCTTAGACAAATACAGAGGAAGAAATGATTTTTCTTCTACTCCAAATACGTTGATACTGATGCCATTGAGGTTTTCGAACTTGTATACATCCTTCAACTTCATAGGCATATCAAGCCCAGAAAAAGCAAGCTCGTCTTCAAATGCCTCATATTTGGATACACGGTAGGGATGATCTTCTTGTGGATACAGTGCAGAAAGCACACTCCAAAGAAAGCATTTGTTATCGTTGTTCTGCACATTTATCACCGCTTTCTTAGACTGAATCCAACGAGGAAGAGGTTTGTAGGAAGAACCAACGAGAGGGCGATGACGTGCCAGCTGTACATCCATGTGAAGGACCTGGTCCACCACCCAATTGGATCCCATCTTGAGAAAACTCTCCAGGTGCTTCTTAATTTCACCCTCCGCCAGCACCACCTCCTCAACCAAGGGGGTTCCCAATTGGACATCTTTTGCTTTGCAGCAAAA
>JASAND010019170.1:0-49632 GCA_030248195.1 Trissonchulus latispiculum
GAATATACGTTGTGAACGCCAGCTTTTCTTGTCCATAGTCATAAGTCTTTTAAGTTCCAACCTACAACTGCTGCACTGTCATCATGAATGGACATGAATTTGAACCTTTTATTCCGGCTGAGGAGGTGTGGCACTCCTACTCGGAACAAATCCAGCTGTACTTTGTGGCACACGATATCGATGGACCAAAGAAAGAAGGTTTGCTATTCTGCTTACTCAAGTTGGAAAGGACATTTACGCCTTAGTGAAATGCTTATATTTATACTTAGTGAAGAAAAGCTGGTATTAGCACTGGTTAATTTGGAGATTAAACAGTCGATTGAAACCTCCTAGCTCTATTTTGACCCCTTAAAGCTTTCGAATGTATTTTACAGAATCACCCCAGAACGTGAGGGGCACAAAGAATAGCATAAAATCAATCTATTTCGCTAATAGCAAGCACAGGTCTGACTAAACAGTTGCCGACCTATCCGTTAAAAGAATCTGTTAAAGATGATAGACCCCAGTTTCGAATCCGGTATTGATAGCAAGTTTTCAGGGGCCTTGCAGAACGCACAGTTCAACTTCAAACCTCAGTTAAACTTCAAACCTAAACTACCTAACCTTAATTGATGTACCTGTATTGATGTACACAGTGTGAAATAGGATGCTAAACTCCAATGGCACAATTTGATGATTTACTTTTTACAGATACAAATTAAACAATCCAGGGCCAGTGTATGTCAAGTACTAACAAAATGTAGCATTTTGATTAGTGGATTAATGTTCAATACAGAGCACGCAAAAGCAATTACGAAACAACTGGGTATCAGGTGATTTACAGCAGCTCTAACTCATCAGAAAAATCCTTTGACCGGTTTCAAACTCTGGGTTTCCAACAATACCTTAGAGATTCCGCGAGTGAGAAAGGTTGACGTGAGCACCGTAGGATACATTGGACTATAGGAGAATAAAATCACAGCTGGCTATTTTAGGTCAATTAAAATAGTTGGAGTGTGGTCATACAAGTATTGCGTAAACTCAACAGTCCACCGTCCACCACCGGCTACAGGTGGTCCCCTAGAGTCCCGATCTCGACGAAAACAACCCTATTAAGTTAGGAAATTATGCATACAAAAATCGCTCAAATCCTTTCTAACAAAGACCCATTTTCCTCAACTTCTATAAATCAGGATTATTATCTTTGTTTCCTCAAAATACTGGAAAGATTAATCAAACTGCTTAATACCCTGAACCCACAAAACCCACACAGGACAATTACCCCAAAATGTTTTGTGAGAGCATAGAGACAAAAACTCATTGTGTTCATAATTTAGACCAAATATGTTAGGACAAAGAATGCCCACAACAGATGAGTCATCACAAAGGTCTCGCATCCACAAAAGTACACAGTGCAACATCAGGTCGTAGAACCAGGATAAGAAACCGTAAAAGCAAAACAACAGGTTGGTGCCGGAGCGAGTGCGAGGGTGAAACGAAAACATTCATTGTATTTAGCATCTTCATTGCAGTCAGCAAGCACAAATAACAAGCAAGACTCATTGCATTCAAATTCATTGCACCTAGCAAGGTGGCGCACAAAAGTACAAAATTGTCCAAAGCAACCGAATATTCAAAGCAAAAAGACATGCAATAAAAATTAGTAAAAACAGCCAAACATTCAACGCAAAAATTGTTAAAAACATACAATACAAAAATTAGTAAAATTAGTGCAGCATACAATACAAAAATTAGTAAAATTAGTGCAGAGATTCAAGACCAAATACAGATAAGATACCAAAAATCAGACAACCCGGACCACATTATCCATCAACTAAGCAAGTCCATCAAACTCGACCCTAAACTCAGCAATAACACAATCAAACTCAGCCCTACCCTTCACATATATTCCGGACAGTCCAAGTCAGAAAACGTTTCATGAACTTGATGCTCTGCTCCAATCTCATTATCAGCCCAAAAGAATCTTGATCGCGGAGCGGTTCAAGTTCCATCAAACTATCCAAACTGACTCTCAGAGCCTAAACGACTTTCTTGTTACTTTGCGAGAGAGAGAGAGCGAAGTTTTGTGCTTCTGAGAACACTCTTGACGACATGATCCGTGGCTGGTTTGTGTGTGGTTTATCTGATAATAAGATACAGCAGCGCCTGCTGGCTGAAGAGGCTCTCACTTTGGATAGAGCCGTTTCAATAGCTTCGAGCATGGTTCAAGCAAAAGAACAAGCACAAGAATTGCTCAATTCCAGGAAACCCAACAACGGCAAAGTTCATGTCGTCCAAGCCGTCAAACCGTGCCGTTCCTGCTACCGATGTATGAAACCCGATCATCTGGCTAATGCGTGCCCTCATATAACTTCCCGCTGTAAAAAATGTAACATGTTGGGTCATCTAGCAGTGGCCTGCCGAACTGGTCAGAGACTTCAGGACAGTAACCAAAAGTCCGAAAAATGACCAAGCCCTTCTTTCCATCAAAAACCGATCCGAAGGCGAAGACCAACATGGCACCACAACTTCTAGCATTGAAGAAAAGAATAATGGTTTGGTTTCTACATCCAATCCGTCAGTCATCAAATTCGCAAGTCTCCTCCGCTTGGTTAAAGTTGGAATCAATGACATAGAAATTGCCTTTGAAATCGACACATGGGCGGGAGTCTCAATTTTGCCAGAAGAGATTTGGGTCAAACATTTTCCAAGCGAATTCATTGAGCCCACCTCCGTTTCCTCTCCTGGGATATGGTGGACAAAAGATTGAAGTTCTTGGTAAAAGCGAAGTTCAAGTGTCTCATCTTGGTAAAACAAAGATTCTTTCCCTCATCGTAGTTAAAGGTGATGGCCCTGGCGAAACTGGCTCAGTGAAGTGCCTTTGAACTGGCCATCGCTTTTCCAGTGCAATAAGATTATTGTGGAAAAGCTGCCCCATCACGAAGCGTTACGTCACTTGATCACAGAATATTCAGAACTTTTTGAAGAAGGTCTGGGCACGATGGCGGGACCACCTGTCACTCTTCATTTGCAGCCAACTGCAATTCCCAACTTTTTCAAGCCTAGAGAAGTCCCGTATGCTCTGAAAAGCAAGGTCAATCACGAAATTGATAACTTGGTCAAGCAAAAAGTTTTGGAACCGGTAGAAGTCTCGGAACGGGCCTCTCCAGTGGTTCCGATAGTAAAGCCAGCCGGTGCAAGTCGTCTCTGTGGAGATTATAAAGTGACTTTAAATCCGGTGATGGAAGTTGACAGATTTCCGTTACCGAGAGTGGAAAACTTTTTCCGAAACTGGGAAAGGGTAAAACGTTTTCAAAATTAGATATGTCGCAGGCGTATCTACAACTACCTTTGGATAGAGAACGTCAGTTGCTGACAACTCTAAGTACTGAAAAAGGATTGTTCAACATGTTGCCACTACCATTTGGTGTAGATGAAACTGATGTTCAACATTTGGATAACTTAAGAAAAGTATATAAAATTCTTCGAGTAAACAAGATACGTCATGGGATGGCCAAGTTTGCTTTCTTCCAAGAAAGCATCGACTACTTACCAAAGATGGTATTCAAACTTCTCCCAAAAAAGTGAAAAGCATTGTGGATGCAAAGGATCCAAAGACGGTTTCCGAACTTCGATCTTTTCTGAGATTGATAAACTACTACGGAATTAGTTTGAACCCAGATTAGCCACCATAGCAGCGCCTCTAAATGATCTGCATAAGAAAGGGACGAAATTCATATTTGATGAACGATGCAAGCATGCGGTGAAAGAAATCAAAACCTGTCTTCTATCCAATGACCGTCTTTGCCAGTTTTCACCGGACCTGCCTGTACTGCTAGCCTGTGATGCTTCTCCTTACGGAGTTGGTGCAGCCCTGTCACATAAAATTAGGAATCAAGAACGACCGATTGCTTTCGCATCGCGGAGCTTAAGTTGTTCCGAACGAAATTACAGCCAAGTCGAGAAAGAAGCCCTAGCAATCATTTTTGGTGTGAAAAAGTTCTTCCTGTATCTCTATGGGAAAACGTTCAGCTTGTTAACTGATCACAAGCCACTTACGGCTCTCTTTGATCCGAAGAAAGAAATTCCTGTCATCACTGCATGTGGAATGCAGCGCTGGGCAGCATATCTGGCCGGCTTCCAATACGAAATTGTCTACAAGCAAGGAACTGAAAATGGCAACGCCGATGCGCTATCAAGGCCTCCTCTTTGTAACATAGAAAATGAAGACAGTGCAGTTGTTAGTCAACTCAACACAATTGCATTTGCAGGAAATGATTCGTACCCAATAAGATATGAACAACTACTGGCAGAAGTAGGAAACGACACAGTCTGTCAAAAGTTAAAGAGCTTTATAACAACAGGCAAAGCTAATTGGAACGATCAAGCATTGAAACCTTTTGTACCAGTTCGACACAGCAAAGGTCTGATCGTTTGGCGGAATCGAATCATCATTCCGCAAGCGATTCGCAGAAAGTTCTTAGAAGCTCTTCATGAAGGTCATCCGGGAGTAAAAAGAATGAAACAAGTGGCGAAAATGACGTTATGGTGGCCTGGTCTTCTGGTGCAAATAGAGAATCTCGTTCAGAATTCATGCGCGGCCTCAGCTCCTGTTCCTCAACAGTCACGGGGAAAATGGCCGCCATCCAAAGTCTGGGAAAGTCTCCATATCGACTTTGCCTATACCTATGGTGTCAACCTGTTGGTTCTTGTCGACAGCGCGACAAGTGGGTCGAAGTTCTTCCTCTAATATCTACGACTGCGGAGTCTACAATTCTGGCTTTAGCATCCATCTTCGCACGCTTTGGATTCCCAGAAGTGGCGGTCTCTGACAATGGACCTCCATTTCCGTCCAACGCGTTGAAAGATTTGTGCCTTAAGAATGGCATTCGTCAGGTCTTTTGCCCGCCATAACATCCCCAGTAGAATGGTCCAGCGGATGATGCGGACTCTAAAGACATTTCTTCGAAAGAATAACGCCAGCCGGACAAACTTACCAAGAAAGATTCAACAGTTTCTATTATCCTGTCGCACAACCCCGCATTCCGTTTCCAACGTAGCTCCTGCCCGAGCCTTAATTGATAGAAAGTTGCGTACCCGATTGACTCTATTTGCAGAGCAAACTTCTTCACTAAGTCCTCTCCCACCAAGTAAATTTCGAGTGGGAAATAAAATCTGGTTTACTGGGAAGATGGGTGATAGAGACAAGTGGAAATAATGAACAATTGTCCGGTTGTCGGGGCATGTGGTGGTGGAAATTAATGACGGGTCTCACATTCATCGTCGCCACTACGATCAGGTCCGTCGTCGATTTGAACAAAGTCAAGAACCTGCAACAAGAGCTATGGAAGAGTACGACTTATTTTCCACTAGCTTTGGAGTTGTTGGACATGGAGATCATGGACCTCGTCAACACCCGTTACTCCCTGCAGTATTCAAGCCCGAACACCGTTATCCTCAACGTATCCGGCGTCGTCCTTTGGCATTCATACCAGGCAGGGGCGAAGGACTCATACAAGAGGAACCCTACAACTAAAAGGGAGAATAGTGTTGAGAATAGAAGGTATTAAAATATAAGTTTAAAAAGTTGGATTAGTTTTGATCTGCCTATCTGATGTCAAGTCGTATAGAGTATACGTTGTGAACGCCAGCTTTTCCTGGCATAGTCATAGCTCCAACCTAACAACAATCTACTTCTACTACATCTGCAAACTACTCGGAAGATGTCCGTAAGAGCTTGGCATATGCCTATCAATCGGTTCAAGAAAACCTTAACACGGTACAACAAAGACAGAAGGACTATCACGACAGGACTGCTCATGGAGAATGCTTTCAAGACCGTGACAAAGTTTGGCTCTGCGTAAAGCCTCCTTCCAAGTTCTGAAAGATATAGGAAGATCCATATATAGTCATAAAGAGACTGTCTAAGGACGCTTGCAGAATTCAGCCGTCTAAGGACGCTTGCAGAATTCAGCATGACGATAAACCAATGAAGTTGTAAACTTGGCATTGTTAAAGAAAGTGCAGTCACAAATGGACCATGATCCTAAGTATAAATCGTCAGCCATATGAAGCTCCAGAGAGTTATTTGCACACACCGGCGAGTATTGATTAATGGGTCAGTCAGTCTAACGGTGGCAAGACCCCTGTGACAAATGCGCAGATTTCAATTTTGGTGATGTAATATTTGTAGAGATTTTCATTTCATAATGCGCAGATTGCAGCTGAAATTTTCAAAGATTTCAGCTGTTTTCTTTAAGATTTTACTTTTCATTTTCCATTTCTCTACAAACTTTTGTTGATAAATTGTAACAAAAAACATGAAATTTGCGAAGATTTCCAGTGCCAAAAATAAGGCACAGATAATGTTCATAACGTCAAGTGTTTGCTTAAGGTATTAAGTGTCACCTTTGTGCAGAGTTCTATTGTTATAAAGTGTTAAAAATATAAAGTGTTCTTCACATTTGACAGTGAAATCTTTGAAGATTTCAACTGCAAACTGCGCAGAACAGGAAACATGTCTACAAATATTACATCACCAAAATTGAAATCTGTGCATTTGTCACAGTGGTCTTGCCACCGTTAGAGTGACTGACCCATGAATCGCTGAAGCCGATGAAGGAAATCTCCTAGAGGGTGACACTAAGTGGAGTGTTATCAAATATGCCAAAAGATGTTTCACCGAGCCCAGACGACAGGCACCCCTTAGGCAACAACGAGTATTTCAAAAATCTGCCCGGCCACGACACAGACCCGAACAATTCAATGCATATAGTGGAGAGTTTTTCAGACCGCCTTAGCTTTCCCGGGAAGGAGGGATAGTGAAGCAAAGTGACTATAAACTTAGAAAACCAAACACATCTTATTCCATGATTTGTGCCTCTTATGTATAATTGTCAGTTTTACATAGTAGTCATCCATCGTTAGCAGCTCGCTTTCATTTTGTTTCTTAGTAAGAGTACCACAGAAAACATACAATTTGGTACATTTTTGACTTTCAAAAGATTGCCAATCGATCCTATTCTTTAAGTACAAAATAGCATCAAACATCGAGGAAACCATCTTTATTACAAATAAACAAATTACAACAATGCATCAAATATATGGCATACAAATCATGACGTCCTGGAAATTGTTTTTAATGCTACTTTTGATAGTTTACTTTTTTCTTCCCTTGATCCCCTTCAGAATAGCCCCTGCCGAGGCCACACCCACTTTCTGAGCCCGACGACCAGGGGCGCCCATGAGCCCAGGAGCCGCAAATCCCAGACTCGAGGCCGCCATCTCAAATCCGTCATCCACAAAATCCCCTCCGCAGTAGGTGTCCGCAAATCCCAGATCGAACTGGGATATCGGGCCTTCCGTCACTTCTTCGAACCACTTCAGCATGCCGGCCGTCTGATGAGTGATCACGCCGAAGTTGTACTGAAGATGGAGCTTTCTGAAGGTGGCGAACAACTGTTGCGGGGTTCTTTCCCCGGGATCGGGCAGGCCGTCGCACTTGTCCCCGTGACAGGTGGCGTCCGCCATGTGCATGACCACTCGGACCTCCGAACTCCACTCCAATTTACCAACTTTTTCCATCCCACCGAAAACGTCCTCCGGTGCGTCCCCACCCCCATCCGCCACGACTGATTTCAAGAATTCCAGAAAAGCATCCACATCCGTCGTGAAATCTTTCACTTCAAAGTGTGTTGAATCCTGTAAAAAAAGAAATGAACGGTACGCAAAACTCAACTGACGGATTTTTGCATTATTAAAATAGAGAACTGTAACGAAGCAGGCATAGGAAAGATTGATAAACCTGATATGGGAGTTCAGCTGATGGCTCGGTGGTGTAGTGATGAGCACTTCTCCAGTGCAGATGGCCGTGGTTCGATCCACGGGTTAATAGCTTGCCTCATGTCAAGACTTGGTGTATTAACTAACGTATCTCTCGAGACCTCAAAAGAGTCCCGCTTAGTCGCTAGTTGTGTGTCTATTTGCTACTTATTTTTTCTTATTTGTATTCGCTTTATTTGCTTTAACAGCTGAAGCGGAAAGGTTTTACCTGAAAATCTCTGTATCCAACGAAGGCAATTCGTAGATTTTTGACAATTGGTCCTTTTTCGGGGTGGGTGTCGTTAGTGAGAAAGTTGACGACGGCGCGAATGGAGTCCTTGACGCCGTCGATGTAGGGCTGCATGCTCCCGGTCACGTCCACCAGGAAGCAGAGGTCCACCTCCTCCGCGCCGCTCTCCAGGTCAGAGAACAACGCCGTCGTATTCTCAAACGAATCCTCCGTATCGTTCTTGCAGAGCGGATCCAAGTCTTCGTCCCAGATTGGAGGAAAAATGTCGGGAGCAACAAACCCCGGAGGGGGTACTAAAATTAAAAAAGCAAATAAAAAATCAAAAGGTCGTGTGAAAAGACTTAGCTTAATTAGGATGTAAAAAGCCAAGTCCTCCGATTGTTGCATATATAATAATAATATTAATATATAATATTAAAAATTAAATATTAATTTAAAAAATTAAAAAATTAAATACTAAAATATAATATTAAATATTAATAATATTAATAATATTAATCCAAGTAGTATAAATTTAAGATAATCAGCGAAGCGAATTCTGGCTAGCCAGCACAATTCCAACCTCTAAAATCGATTTGCTAGTTTTCGATCAAGCTGATGCTCCTTGCATTAACAAGCAGGCCCCAAAAGAGGCAATATTCCTTTGTACACCAGTTTTTATTCCACTGCAGAATTGTTTTTGTCGCAAGGTCTTTTAAGCGTTGGAAGTTGGTTTACAATTTCATTTGAATTACCTTTATTTTTTGATATTGAACTATTGTTATCATTTGAAATATCTCACTAAGTGTTATTGCTTTCTTATCAGACCAGACTTTCCACAGCATAGCACAATACAATTAGTTAACATCATCGGGTTCAGCAGTACAGCTGATAAACTTACTTCTTTCAAAATAAAAGAAAACAAAATTTTTGTGCACAAAATTTCTATTGCCCTGTGTTGAAGACTTATGTCAGAATTTCATTAGTCAGAAACTAACTTTTCAAACTTTCATTAGTCGGAATTTCATTAGTCAGAATTTAAGTTTTTGAAATAATATAAGTTGAACTTTCATTTGTCAGAATTGTCAGAATTTCATAAGTCAGAACTTCATTAGTCAGAATTTCATTCGTCAGAATTTTGTTTGTCAGTATTTTGCAAAAAATGCAATCTTATTACTAGCGCAAAGTCTAACAAGACGGCTGATCTTGATGATAATGTTATAAAATGGCCTCTAGTTGACACAGATACATACCTATGTGTCTTGGCTTCACCACCAACAACGATAAAAACTCTTTTCAGAAGGGTTCCCGCGGTTCCCCAACAACTGGGTTGCTTCCGCCTACACTTACCTACATCTTACAGACAGGAAATAATGAGAAACAGGCTGTTTCGTTCCAATCCTAAGGAATCAAAATGGCCAATATTACGTAATGACTGTTGGATTATGTACTCTTGACATGGCTCAGATCATCAAGGATCTTTTTGGGGAAGAGTTAAGAGCTCCAAAAAACTTTATTTTAGCTCTGCTCTTCTCTACTCTACCCTACTTCATAGGGAAAGCCCTAAGATTGTGCAGAAACGTGCAAAATTTTGAAGAAACTAGGAAAATAAAATTCTGACTTACGAAATTCTGACTAATGAAATTCTGACTAATCAAATTCTGACTTATGAAATTCTGACAAATGAAAGTTCAAGTTATATCATTTCAAAATTTAAATTCTGACCAATGAAATCCTGTTTGTAACAGTAAATACTTTGTAGCTTGTTTCGTTGTATAAGTACTTTACAACACGACATTGCTTGCATTCAGAGATTAATGCAGCGTCGCACGGGAAGCCTTCGCGCACTAGTGTCACACACTCGGAGCTTCGCGCACGGCGTGCGTATAAATCTTTGAATGCACGCAGAGCCGTGCTAAAAAGTATACTTAGTACACAGTTTTTATACAAATTCGTATGGGACAGCGTGCAAGCATGTGCAAATCATACATCAAATCTGATTATAGTAGACCTGCTGCGCCGAGGCGCAGCAGGAAAAATGTGAACTTACAAGCAATGGATCGGCCCGAATCAGCAATTCTTTTTTCTGAAAATTCTTCAGGAGGCGCTATCTGAAACAGCAAATGAAATTTGAAAAATAAAAATAAGCTCAACAACATACAAAGACTTTTAGAGTAATGGTTTTAACAAAACTTTCTTAGTTTAAATCATTCCCTGCGTTTTGCACTCTTAAGGTCGCACTTCCCTTACATTCAGTCCACTTTGGAAAGCTATAACTTACTCAATATTGGGAGCTATGAATTGAGCCAAATATCAAAATGAAGCTCTACATCTTCTGCGTCCTTTGGCATCATTGAAACGCGTCTACCTGGTTTGTATTGGTCGCAAACTTACCAGACATAGCCCTAAGTTTTGACCAATTTTTTTTCTGGAAAATTTTTACGCAACAAGGGAAATGATTGTTTCCATTGTGTTTCTGAGATGATTTGCCAGGGACGGTTTTTTGATTTTGTCAAAATATCGTTTCAGTATGCAGCAATTGAGCATTTTCTGAAAATTTGGCATTTTATCCAACTTTGAAAAATCATTGCTCTTGATTGGAGGCTGATAAAGAGAAAAATAAAAAACCGCCCCGGGCACATTGTCCAAACATACTGTGTGCAAAATATTTTTTATATTCATCCTTTGGTTGTGGAGCAATCTTCGGTCAAAAAAATTTTGGCCGCATTTTGACAAAATGAGTTATTCGCCCAGAACTTTAGGCTCATGCAGTGTACAGGGCTCTAATTAACCTAATTTGCGCACCTTTCAAAGCTCTTTAATTTGAGTATAAACTTCCATACGCTTGTAGTGTACACTGACTCCAATTCGACAAAAACTGTTTTCAGCAAGATCGAGTCAAAAATAACCAATTTTCGAGCAAAAAGTGTTCAAAAATTCACTGCTCAAAAACGATACGAGCTAGAGACTTATGTCTAAAAGCAAAGTTGCAGAGCACATAATAAGCTTTAAACTGATTATAGTCGCTGGGCATAATTTTCTATATATATATAGTTCTAGAACTTCAAATTTTTGTTTCTCACTGTAAATGAGAGCTATGAAGCTGGCGTTTTTACAGGACATTTATTATCATTCTCGGTGTATTTTCTAAAAATTTGAATGAAATCGGGCAATAATTGCGCTTTCTGCAACTTTATCTGCACGTAAGGGGTGCACGACCTTAACTTACATAACATCAAGAGTGCATAATTGCACTATATATAAGAATAAGAGTAAGCCACTAGAGGGCTTCTCTTCCAGGCATTGCGTAACGGTGCTCCGCCCAAAATACGCGAATGTTCCCCCGTTTGGTGGGGGGGGGGGGTAGCCAACAGCCAATCTGATTGCAGAAACCCCCCTCCGTTTGGGGGAGGGGTCTAACATAGGATTACGGTATAGGTTTTGTTCTATTCGAAAATGGGTTCCCGTTTGGGGGGCCACAAAAAGTAGTCCCCGCTTTTTGGGGTGGGGGTGTGCCAAAGGCGTCCCCGTTTGGGGGGTAGCCAACAGCCAGTCAGAATCAGCCAAACTTAGCCTGTCTTGACGACCCCCCTCCAAACGGGAACCCCTTTGGCACACCCCCCCCAAACGGGGACCCCTTTTTGCTACCCCCCCAAACGGGTAGGGTGCATGCTTGTAGACCCCCCAACGGGGGAACATTCGCGTATTGTGGTCGGAGCACCGTTACGCAATGCCAAGAAGAGGAGCCCTCTTGTGGGTTACTCTTCTTATATATAGTGCAATTATGCACTCTTGATAATATATTCCAGTTTGCTTAAACACACTTATAAAAAGAATCAAAAGATACACTTTTGTGCTGATAATATATTCTTAGCAATCACTGTTTTAACTTACACGCTTTACTATGGCTTTACTGTCCGTGAATGCACTGAGAACAGTCAACAGCACCAGCACAGCGAAATTCATAATTTACTGCCTAGAAATAATGCAAACCCTTACAGAAACTGGATTAATTTAATGAGCCTCTGAGAAGACGTAAACAAAAACAAGATGACCCCTAAAAGGGGCAGGGTTCTGCGTCAGAGCAGCAGACTTGTAATATCTTCGTCTACTTTCATCAGTCAGAATCGTCTTAGTCAGAATTTCATTAGTCAGATTTATATTTTGAAATGATGCAAATTTAACCTCCATTTGTCAGAATTTGTCGTTGAAATTCATTGAAATTTGCTGCAATTACATTATTTAGCCTAGAAACATTTTGGAAAAGTCGCTGCGTAAAAAGTTATGTGGAGAAATTAGCTTTAATCAGCCACTGTGATCACCCGGCGCGGACAAACTTATAGTCATTAGAATCCTCTCGCAATGACATACAACTTTGCTCTTGAGAGTATTTTCCGATGCCCTACAGTTTAAGAAATAACAGCGAAAATTTATTTTCTAAGTCCAAAAATGACCGTTAAATAAATTAAATATTGCAAGATTTCGACAGTTTAACAGTCGTACTTTACGTACGTTTTGTCCACATTTGTACTCCTATAGGAGATTTTATGTCCAACTCTTTACGTCATCGTTGCTTAAGCATAGCAATGAAACTGATAGATTTTGAAAATAGCAACCAGGTTTGTTTCCAACACGGAATTCTCAACTCATGCAAGCAATTAGAAAACGGCTTTACTCTCTTTACTTTATCTCCTTGAAAATCTCGGATAAAAACAAAGAATTATAGTGGGATGTTCTGGACTGATACCCAGTATCATTTACTATTTCCAATTGACTGGTACCGGCAAGCAACAGAAACGTTTGGTTCAAATAACAAAACAAAAGATGTGAATAGTTATTTTGGGAGTGGAACCGTAGGATCCTAAATTACGTGATTGCGGCAGACTACTGTGCAGAGATCACCTTTTTACCTCTGGTCGGCCTAAGATGAATGCGTATTTTGACAGAATGATTTGCTTCTTACGTTGTTTGAAAGTTTGAAAAGTTAATTTCTGACTAATGCAATTAACATTATGAAATTTTGACTACTGAAGATAAACCAAAATCTTCGTCTTTAGCTTTATCTCTAATTTTATGTTTATAAGTGATAGTAAATGCAAATTCAAAGAATAAGGCGAGGGTTCATAACGTTGTGAGCGACTAAAATACTACTTACGGAATGATTAGGATAACATGGTCTTTCAGAAACAGCCCAAATTAATAGAATTCATAAGTCAGCAGTCAGCTTTTAAATTTGGGGCAAGCTAATACAACAAGCAAAATTTAAGGATGCAACCATACATAGAGAAAGCCATTTCTGGAATGCTCTTAGATTTCCGAACTAATTTGCATAAATGTTGGCATCATTCAAAACTTCGCTCCCACGTTCAACAATATTGGAGGGGGCAATGCAAACATCAGCTCAGCGGAAATTCGGTTTTGGGGGGTGTCGGAAAAATTATAAAACAAAACAGCTTGTTTTTAAAGGTCAACAACAGCTTAACCACCGACCGAGTAGAAACATAAGTTGCAACTTCTGTAAAAATAACACGCATTTTAGGAAAGCATAGTATTTGCTAATCAACAGGCCCCCTTCGGTTAAAAAAAGAGATGAACCTACATACGAGACCACTGCTGAAGATAGGCTAAGTTTGATTAGATACTACATGTATAGTGCAAATCATAGCCATTTTCCACGTAAATAGTTCTGCCTCCAGGCAGAACAATAATTTGATAAACATTTTGCTCTAAACAAACTATAATGGGGTTGACTTATTAGGTGTTTTTGGCCACACAGTTGCGAAATGCTTTATTCAAATTAGCAATTCCGAAATAGTTAAGTTCTTCTAATTACTTCCGATTATTATTCAAACTTGGGACATAAGCTATTTACGTCTTTATTAGCTTTTTAATCATGCAAACTTAATGTAAACAGACTACTATGAAATTAAAATGATATACGAACAAGTCAAGTCATTAAGCATATATATGTACCTTTTTGGAAATCTAAGAGGGGAAACTACAAAAGAACTCTGGTTGTACTACTGCAATTAATTGCAGCACCGAGTTTATATAGTGCAAAAGTTGCGTAGGCTCCTAAGCCGTTAGTCACAAATCTTGACGTAATCTTAAAACGTTTGCAAAGTTAAATTTGTTCTTTCACATCGCAGAAAAGGTGCATGTATTGTACAGTTTCGCGGCAATTTTTTGCTGTAACAAATTTGTCCTAATGGAGCTGGTTTCTTCTTCACCGTGAAGACTAAACAAGGGTGCAAAGAGCGGAATTGACGTAAAACATCAACCGATGATTCACTGTAATATTGCTTGAGGTAGTAAAACAATTAGTTCACATTGTACTGTTTGCACACTGTGTATTTTCTGCAGTATCGAGAATGATTGAGTACAACATAGCCGATCAGGTTGTATCATACAAATCTATTTTGAGACCGGAAAGGACCAGCGGATTACGGTAGCTCTATCACCAAAATTCATCACCCAATAGGTTAGTCCACGGCTGTTATTTGGCTGTAAGCAGGGTTGTTTCTTGCGTCCCGATGTGCGTCTGGACGCAAAGTTTCTTATCTGGACGCAATGAAATTTTAGCGGGATGCAAGCTAAACGCAACATTATTTCGGGAGAAAATTCACTTTTGTAAGAGTAAAAACTTTAAATGTTTCCAGTACCATTTTTTCCGTTTTTTCCAAAAATTTCTTCGGGTCCGCCCCCAGACCCCCGGTGTTTCCCACTTTGTCATGGAATGCCAAGGTTGCAAGGTCATGCCTCAATGTTACTCAATGTCATGTTATTTGTTAAGTTGTTATCCACCTGCATCCATATATATATATATATATATATTTATATATATATTTTTATATATATATATATATATATATATATATATATATATATATATATATCAGATCTTTTCGCACTCGTGAATTTCACTTCAATTGAACAGTTGCCAAATTGACCTTTTTAAACATTTCCACAACGGATTTAATCCGTAATTTCGAAAAATCTCCAACTTCAGGGTGGCTCCGCCCCTCAGACACCCCGGTGCTCATTTGCAAATCCTGCTATCAAGGATCACCAGTCCTCAAAGTTTTCGACACCGAATGTATGTTTTAATATTTGCTACCTTTCTTCTCAATGATATTCCTAAATATTTCATAAATTTTTAATACTTTAATTAGTTTAACTAACATTGAAATATCGGAATAATGTGTGTCAATAATATATTTATCAAAAATTACTAAGTTCTGCAACAGACGTCAAATAAAATCTTTTTAAACATTTCCATTACGGATTATTCTGTAATTTCAAAAAAATTCTTCAACTACTGGGGGGCTCCGCCCCCCAGACCCCCGCCGTGTATGTTGGACACATCTATATTCTAGGAAAGTAATCCTGTAACCGTGCATTACAGTTAAGCGGCATCAGCTTTCAAAATAGTCTAAATAGCTTTGCACTAAAGAAATCATCGAAATTTTCATAAATAAAACAATTTTTGCACTAAAAACACGCTGAAACCAGAATTCTGCCAGGACGCAAAATTTCTTAACGGGACGCAACTTAAATTTAGCGGGACGCAAGGTTGACGCAAATCCGAAAACCAAAAAACCCTGGCTGTAGGATCCTCAATGTGGTCAAATTGATCAGAATTCCAGGTCAGAAAAGAGTCGGTAGTGCACTAATCAGACAGATGCTGAGAATATCCTACAGTCTTAAGCTGACCACCCCACCACCAGCACGAGTAGACTTTAATGTGGACCTGTGCAAACGATGAACCATTTTGTAAATTTTGTACAGTAATTAATAGATACTGCTTTGTAAGGAGGGAGATTCGCTTAGTTGACGTGTAACGTGCATTTTGGCCTTTGAATTTTAAGCTTCAGTAAGCTAGTCTGTAAATAACTTCAGGATGAAGCATACTTTGAAGTGAAGGATTTCACGACGGATGTGGACGCCTTTCTGGAATTCTTGGCGTCGGCCGCGGCGGGTGGGGGTGGGGACGCGCCGGAGGACGTTTTCGGTGGGATGGGTATGGAGAAAGTGGGTGGACTGGAGTGGAGTTCGGAGGTCCGAGTGGTCATGCACATGGCGGACGCCACCTGTCACGGGGACAAGTGCGACGGACGACCCGATCCCGGAAAGAGGACCCCGCAACAGTTGTTCGCCACCTTCAGGAAACTCCATCTTCAGTACAACCCCGATTGAAACCTTTGATTGGATCGGTCCCTGGAAGCGACGGATATCCCAATTTGATCAGTGGTTCGCGAGTACTTACTGCAGAGTGGGTTGTGTGAAGTGGAAGACAAAGAAAAAATATCAATGTAGTCAACGTTTGGCTATGGAACCCACAACCTATGGCGATCTACCGATTGAGCTACTCAGGAATCGAACTTAACTAAAGGGGCTCTACTAAATTTTTGTCCCAACTTTGTTCGATTGGCCTAATTTTTGGCGAGGATATAGAGCATGGGTGTGGTCAAAAAAATATCGGGTACTGAGATCTTAGCTGCCTTCCAGCCATGTGCAGCCGTCGCGTTTATGTGCCCGATCCCCCCTTTTCCACAACTGCCAACATTATTAATTAAAAATTTCTACTGACTGCTAGGCCCAAACTTTAAAGCTGCCATTTGCCAATACGATTTGGCACATACCTGCAGAAAAATACTAGACGTCCGTATCTTAACTGCATCTAAGTCGAAGTTTCGGCAAAAATTTAAAAATGTTTGGCTAACGAAAGGAAAATTTTATTACTGGTGCGAGATATAAGGCTGTAATTCTGTATATATAGAGGCCTTATAGGAGCACTCATTTGTGCCAAATGGCAAGATATTCTGCCGCGTGAAAAAATTTTCCTTTCAACTTTAATCTTTAAAATTGACAAAATCGCCTTTTTTTGGCAATAGTACCCCAGAAATCGAAAAAATCAAATATATTCTTATCTCATCTAAATGGTGTACAATACTTTTACTGGACCAGTGCAACATTTATATACAAAACGATCGGAAAGTAATCTGCAAACAAAACTAACGTACGCAACAAAAGATTCTAAAGAAAGTTCTGTAAACGTTGATTGTGTTCACCAGAAGAATTAGAACACTCTATTTTCATTTTCCCTTTATTCCCTTTAGAATTGCTCCAGCAGAAGCCACACCCACTTTCTGGGCTCGGAAATCCGCCGCCCCTGAAGGAGCCGCAAATCCCAATTCCGCCGCAGCCGAGTCAAATCCGTCGTCCACAAAATCTTCGCAGAACGTTCCCGAAAATCCCAGATCGAACTGAGATATGGGGCCTTCCGTCACTTCTTCGAACCACTTGAGCATGCCGGCCGTCTGATGAGTGATCACGCCGAAGTTGTACTGAAGATGGAGCTTTCTGAAGGTGGCGAACAACTGTTGCGGGGTTCTTTCCCCGGGATCGGGCAGGCCGTCGCACTTGTCCCCGTGACAGGTGGCGTCCGCCATGTGCATGACCACTCGGACCTCCGAACTCCACTCCAGTCCACCCACTTTCTCCATCCCACCGAAAACATCCTCCGGTCCGTCCCCACCCCCATCCGCACGGACGGATTTCAGAAATTCCAGAAAGGCGTCCACATCCGTAGTAAAGTCTTTTACTTCAAATTGCGTTTCGTCCTAAAACAGCGACACAATTTGTAGTGCTACAGTGAAATGAAACTTCTAAATTTATTGACTAAGGCCTCTAAAGTAGCTGCACTGAATTTAGAGCACTAACAGCGGTGTGAACAGGTGAGAGACTCTGGGTCACCTCTTAGATCCTTCAGATCAAGCAGAATGGTTTTGGTCTACCCAATCTGGGATTTGCCGTGAGTTCGAACCTCCAAGCCGCGTTTTCCGTTCAAGGTCAATATACTAAGCAAGACCGGATGCCAGAGTGATAAGTCCTACCTATGATTCCAGTCAAAGCTAATCTACACCCTAAAGCTCCTATTAGAAAGAATCACAGAACGTATAAATTTTAGGGTTTAATGTACATTAGTTATATTAAGCAGACGAATTAGAAATTATAAGATACGGGCCGTAGGTAATGTAGAAAATAAGGTACAGCACAAGAATCATCAACGTCCAAACTGATACAAAATACAACAAACAGTTACGGAGTACTGAAAGGATACACTGCGCACAAGATATTAAAGCTGCAAACGAATACTCATTAACTTCAATAATCGCACAAAAAGAGCCTCGTAAGGCTCGTACCAATTTATTAAACCTAAGCCTTAAAAGTAGACCAGGATGATAACCCGGACCTAATCAGCAGTCTGACCTACGAACTGTCCCTACAGTAAAAGTTTTCCAGAAGAACCCTGGAAGAAATTGAACTTGGATTAAAACTCGAAACCTACAAACTTAAGAATGAGCTAGTCCTTAATATCGAGTCTGGTTTCCGATAAATGATCACTACATTAAATCCCTAACTACTAAGATATCGAGTGGGTTCGCCTATCTGCCTATGGTGTCCGATATGCTTTTATTTTAATGGATGCAGTTAAGCTTGCACAGTTTTCACCCTTTCCAGGGCACTAGATATTAGTTCTGACTGCCCACTCGGCAGACAGTCAAACGCTAATATCCTTCTTCCTGCCTTAGGAAACGGCCAGCGGATAATTCGCACGAATTTTAGAAAGAAGTTTGAGGGCTTCTAGATTTCCCCAAAGGTTAAAGTTTCAAACAACGAGGCAAAAGAAAACGGAGATAGACAGAGCAAGAGAATGCATATTTAGATTTTAAGAGTTCAAAATAAAAGTGTCGTATTCTTTCTTCTTTCAGAGGGTTCCCCGCTCAGCCCACAACCGAAAGTTGAAACAGGCTCTCAGGGCCGAGAAGCGGCAGAAGTTCGCTAAGGACAGCAGAGGATCAGAGGTCAAATTGAGGGAGCAAGCCTCAACCAGGGGGAACGGGTGTGCACGGCTAAGGCAGCAGATAGCAGGACTGGGTGTCGGATATATCACCCTGAATCACAATGACTGATATAAGGGTGTAGGACAAATCAACCTGTAGCAAAGCTGATGCTGGTGAACCCCGCTCTGCCCTGGCACTGTTCGAATTCCGTTCGAATTAGAAAGCAGTTTGTCAAAGTCAAAACCTTTGCTCCGGAAATTCTAGAGATCGAGGAAACGAGAAGAATCGTCAAGATTAGGATCCAAGAGCAAAGAAAGCCAGGGGATTATGACTGATCTCACACTGGCAATGTGAAAATGACAGGACCAGCGGATCAAGATCTCGGGAAGGACAGACAGGCTAGAGTCAGCAGCAGATAAGGGACTGATCCAGGAGGACACCAGAGATCCAGGCAGTCCAGGTTAAGGTGCTGGTATCGCTTTGTGTAAATTTGACCCTATAGGCTTTAATTCTTTATGAAAGTGGATGAAACTTTCCAAATATACTATTTCGGCGCTCTTTAACATTTTGGGACCAGTCCCGCATTTTTAGGTGCAAAGATAGGAAATTTTTGGTTTTTGTCATTATTCTCTCAGCACTTAGTCGAGACACCAGATTGGTTGGTACGGCTGGAAAGAGGGCACAAAAATGAACATTTTTGCTTTTACAACCTTTGAGCTATCTCTAGTGGTTAAGTCAGTATAAGTAAAAAACGATTTTTGGGGTCCAAAAATGGCCGTTTTCGAAAAAATCAGTTTTTTCAAAATTACTGCCAAATCGTACGGACAATTTTGGTTTACTTATACTCGATCGATACACAGTCTCATTGCACATTTTATCAATGCCTATTAGCCGGAGTTTGTTGCTTTAAGCTAGAGATTTTGCCGAAAAACCATTTTGGCAAAACTGCGATTATTTTGTTTTGAACATCGATTTCTCAAAAACTACCCAATGGATCCGCGTGATTTTTGGCAGAATGAGAATTCGCAGTATTGCGGAGGGACATTTTTCTTGGTTTGAGCTAAAACATCTCCAGTTGCGAGAAAACTCAATGCAAAGTTGCGAAATTTCGTGTCACCGCACATTTAATGGATTTTCTTGACCGTTAAGACCTGCTGAGCCAAATCCAAAAAAATGTCCCTCGGCCCACATGTCCTTTATAGGACAGCACAAGAAAAAATTTCGGCCGATTCCACAGTTTTGAGAAATCGATGTTCAAAAATTTTTGGTCTATATTCAGCCTGTCAGATGTCAGTATGTCAGAAAATTTTCGCTATTTTTTGCGGGTTTTTACTAGTTTCGTAATCTCATGAGAATCTGCAGATTATAAGCTTTAAAATGATGTATGAAGATCTTTCCAACTCACAAAATTGCGAAAGTTATGGTGTTTCAAAAAATACGCCCAAAAGCACTGCACAAAACAATACCAGCACCTTAAGGCAGGATCTGGCTAGGTTCACCCGGAATGAAATGGGTTAAAACCGTTAGGATCTTCACGCTATTTCCTGGGTCCAGGAAATCATCCCCAAGAAGCAGGACAGTGAGTTTGAAGAGTTTGTACAATTTTATGAAAGTTTGAGTGCGTTCTGTGGTTTAAATTGCGAGAATTTTGATTTAAAGATCTGGGTCTTTTGGGAGAATTTTGATTTAAAGATCTGGGTCTTTTGGGAGAGTTCCCAAAAGTCCGAAGCTTCTCAGTAGATTTCCTTTCGGAAATCCACGCGACCCAGGTAATATCACAAGGATATTACGGACATATCAAAATCATTAAAAAATATTAAATTAAATTAACGCGCAATTCTAAGAGAGATTTCTTGATAGAGGACCTCTGGGTCCTTTTGAAATCTCAGAAGCGATTCCCAGAAAAAGAGGGTTAAAAACTAGTTAAATAGAAACAAAAATTGGGGGGAGAGACCTAAGGTGGAATAAATATCCTAACCCCCCCCTTTAAAATTCAAACCCGAAAAAATTTACGAATGGCTAGTGTTGACACACTAGCCCCTTTCCGGAGAGAGGAGGAAAATCGGGCATAGTAACACCCCTATATGAAGAGAAAACTGGGGGGGGGGGGGAGATGGCAGAGGCCAAAAAGCGGCCGTACACGTCAAGAGTCAAGGTAAGACTGAGGCGAAAAGAGAGTCTACCTGTCAATCACCGTAATTTCGGCAATCATTAGTCTGATTGGCCGTAATTATCCTCCGCGTAAAAAGGCGCGGGCTAAATGATTCTGATTGGGTCAAACTTAGTGCAATCACAAAATAACTTTAGGTGGGATCTCAAGTGTTTACATTAGTGGGGAAAGGGCAATTCAGCTATTCCATTTTCTCTATTGTTACAAATTCAGGAAAGATTGGAGAAGATAACATCAAAACAGGCGCACTCAGGCGAGAAATTGACACGACGTCAATTTCTCGCTTTACAGAGAAAAACATCATGACACTATTCAAGCCTGGACCAGAGGGTCCACTTAACTAAGATTAGTAGACTGCTGATTAGGTAGGTAAATAATTAATTAGTTAACTAATAGGTACGAGCCTTTCACAAAACACACAAAACACAATACAAAACAACTACATACTTAGCTAAGACATGAATTAAAATAAAACTTTCTTTTAAAATTCCATCAGTTTCCCCTCTTTTTTCTTGCCCGTGAGTCTCAGCCGAGCTGGACTCAAAGACCGGAGAATTTGTACCGTTACAAAAGAAACCACATCTGTTACTCAAAATTGGTAATAAAGGAAACATAAAAGTTTTTCCTTATATTATAAAACTGGGAAACTTTAACAGAAGAATTCAAAAGAAGTTTACACTAGCTAAGCAAAACTAGTTATGCTCAGTGAAAGGGCAAACCAAGCTTCCCTTTTGCTTTAAAACCACTAAAACTATATAAATTATACTTTAAACTTTATTAACTTAACTTCCTTTAATTAATTAGCTAGAGTATGGATTAATTTTAATTAACCGTGAACTTTAATTAAGCTTTAAAATAAAGTTTAAACTATTAGAGTTTGAGGGATGAGCTCTTCCAGTTAGTTTAGACGATCAAGTATAGACAAAAATCGAACCACCGAAGTACCAATTGTTTTTAGCTTATCTTGAAGAGGAAGACCTGCTGCGTTTATTTATAGAACGTTCAACTTATATCAATAATAATCTTAATGAACACGAAACTTTAATTAAAACCACGGTGACCAACCATATCTGAAGGCCAAGTTGAACTTCAATATGTGGCTTGCAAATCAGCTTGTAGAATGAAAACGAACCACAGGAAGGGTAACTATTTTTGAATTTTCTGAAAGAACAAAGCTCTCTGGTTTTAATGATGTATAACTTACACTAATTAGTAGTTAATTAACGATTAATTAAGCAAAAACCATTGATAGTGGCGAAACTTGAAAGTTATTTTGGAATCTCTATGTGAAGTTTGAAAATGACTTGTAAAGTTAGAACGAACCACAGAATAGGTTATTTTTCTTGGATAAATGGCAAGAGCAGGTCTCAATCTATTCAGATATAATGAACTTTGATTGCATTTCCACGTACAGTCAACGAACACTAGCTTTTTCCTGACCACGTTGGGTTGTTTTGGCCATAGTAGCAGAATCCCTTTAATTAACTTAAATTAATGAGTGGACCGTGCTCAGCACTAATCATTGACAGTCATTCTACACCTGCCAATCCGCCTGGGGAGCGGCACCGAACGGGTATCTACCTAGCTGTCCCGCAACAGCATAATTAGTAAAAGTAAACTGCAAGCTCGAAACAACCCAACTTCAGACATAACTTCATTCTAGATAATTTTCCCCAGGAATTCGTGTCCTAACTCTGGCAATTCTTGACGAAACAATTATAGAGACAATCAGACATTCATTCAATTTCACTTTATCATAAATTTCATTCCCTTTCCATTTTCCAGCAGGATCCCAGATTTAAAATTCCATGTTAAATCGAAACTGTTCCTTTATCAAATAAAATCATGCAACAAAACATTCATTTTCATTACAAATGTACAGCATTGAATAAAATTTATGGGGATAAACAGAGTGCTTTTGATTAGAGCTGCGACCATCAGAAACGTTTTAGTTCATTCGCATATAAACGTATGGTTAACAACAACAAACGGTACACCCCCTAGATGTAGGTTTTTAAGACGAACATTTTGCTAGCTACTTACGACACTGACTGGAAGAGTACAGTATCGTACTCTACCCATTACAGACTCTGGATGGAGTTGCATGTCGTACTCAATAAGGCCACATATCCGGGTTTACCCACTAATCTAAGGGTCTTTTAGCGAGCGAGTTAAAAGGGTAGAGTTAAAAAGTTTAACTCGTTTAACCCTCCAGTCGAGTTAACATGAACAGTTTAACTCTTTTAACCCTGTGCGCGAAAAAGATAATTTTTACTGTTTTAACTCGTTTAACTCTCTGCGCGAAAAGGCCCTGAGTTAAAGCAAGGAACTTCGAAGTATTTGTGCGCAAATACCAGCAGTTATTAGTGAAACTTGGAGCCTCTGGTGGTGCAGTGGTCTCTTACCGCGCTACAAGTGGACAATCACGGCAAGTCTAGCGTTCACGAAAAATACGCTCCGTTAGCAGCACCAAGAGTGCAGCACCCATCGAATTGCTATTTCTCTGGACAATTCAACGATAAGATAAAGGTATGGCCGCCTCCTAAGTGGAGCTACCACAGTACCTGCATTACGATAGACGTATAATGGACTTATGTATACTGATATCCTTGGAGAACGCCCAGGGTATATTAGTCTGTATCAGCTGTCCGCTTTCCTAAATATATAATGCATTCCCAGCTGGCACTACCCCAAGCCAGAATACCAAGTAAGTGCGTCCATCAAAAGAGATTGAGTACACCAACCTAGCAAGATTCCATGGAATGACCAACCTAGCGGAATTCCAGGAATTTTTCGTGCTGTACTACAGCACGAGCTTTATCTGTTTGCTTAATTTCATGCTTCCGCTGGAAAGATATATTGCATGGGAATTAAGCGGACCTATTAAGTTTTGCCACAGCATTACACATCTACTGAAATGCGTGCTCGAAGTTTTTATGGAATTCAGCCAGGCCATGATTCTGCGGAATCTTGCTTGGTTTGTGTACTCAATATCTTTTGATAGACGCAAAGTGGAGTTAGGCGGTGAATGAAAAAACAAGTGAAGCTGGAGCTGAACTTGGAGCTGAAGACACTTCAAAAGTACCTAGAAGTAATCACTTCACTTAAATTGTACGGATAACCGTATTCACATTAGATAGCCTACAAAAATGATTAAAACCTTAAATCTAACATACTTGCAAAGACTCGAAAAGTTACATTTACAATCTCTAGAAGAGCGAAGAATCATTAAAGACTTGATTATGGTGTACAAAATAGTTAATAATTTAATGGAGCTAAAATTTTCGGACCTTTTCCAAATTAACTACTAAACGCTACTCGAGGTCATCCGTTTAAATTGTATGTTCAGCGTGCTCGTCTAGAAATCAGGAAAAATTTTTTCTGTAATAGAGTTGTTCCAATTTGGAATTATCTTGATTCTGATACAGTTTGTGCCTCCTCGCTGTTGAATTTAAAAGGAACCTAAAGAATGTATGTTTAAGTCAATTTTTAAGGGGACGGGGATTAGTAGTCGGATAAACGGCCCACCCTGTTCCTGCCAGCCTATTCTACACTATCTGTTTTTGACGTTTATCTCTATATGTTATCGCCTTTAGACTTGACCTTGTATTTGCTCTTTTTGTTTTTGCACTAACTTTGTTCATTGGTTGGTGAATAAACTAAACTAAACATAAAACCTATGTACCATATATTAGATTGAATGTTGTCTACCTGAAAGTCTCTGTATCCAACGAAGGCAATTCGTAGATTGTTGACGATGGGTCCTTTTTCGGGGTGGGTGTCGTTAGTGAGGAAGGTGACGACGGCGCGAATGGAGTCCTTGACGCCGTCGATGTAGGGCTGCATGCTCCCGGTCACGTCCACCAGGAAGCAGAGGTCCACCTCCTCCGCCCCGCCGCTCTCCAGGTCAGAGAACAACGCCGTCGTATTCTCAAACGAAGCCGCCTCCGTCTCATTCTGGCACAGCGGTTCAAAATCTTCGATTGGAAGAAATACTTCCGGGGCAAATCCGATGGGTTCGATTGCTGAGGGTACTGCAATTAACAAATTCAACACGCAAACAGTTGTATTTTTGGATTCCAGCAGTTAAATGTGGTTACACAATTTACTGGCGTTACACTCTTAGTTATTATGTACAGCTGGTGTATTCTCCCATACACTTACACATGTCAAAACTTACACTCAAGAGAATCAATTTCCTGTTGAACAATTTCAATTTCGTCCGATTTCGAGGTTGCTTCCTTAAATAGAACAGTCTTACTATTTATTTAAAAGTCAAAGCATGATTAATTGAATTGGATCTCATTTTTACCCGACAGCAGAAACTGGGCGAGAAGACAAATATCTAATATAGACAAATATTTTGAGAAATCGATGTTCAAAATAAAATAATCGCAGTTTTCCCAAAACAGATTTCCGACTAAATCTCTAGATTAAAGCACTGACTTCTGCAAATGGGAATTCATAAAATGTGCAATTGAACGGTGTATCGATTGAGCATGCGTAAACCAAGATTTAACTCTTTAACATTTTGCAATAATTTTGAATAAACAGATTTCCTCGAAAATGTCTACTTTTTGCTTTTGGCCTATCTGCTGTTTTAACCATTAGCGATAGCTGAAGGTTGTAAAAGCAAAAATGCTCATTTCAGCCCCCTTTCCCGCCATAACAACTAATCTGGTGTCTTGACTGCCTGCTGAGAGAATAATGGCTAAAGCACAACATTTCCATCTTCTCCCCTGAAAATCCGGACTAAAAACAAAACTGTCAGTGGACGTGGTGGCCATTCTAAGTTCAGGCTAAAGTAGGATTGAATATAGCGAATTTCGAGTTTTCGCGCTAATGCTAGCGCTTTGATAGAGCGAATGCGCTGCCTTCTTAGTTCGCCTACGCGTGCGTTCATTACCGAGAATTGCTTAATCGAGAATTGCTTTACCGAGAAAATGAGTAGTCGTTAATTTGAAATTTTGCTTTACCGAGAAAAACCAAATATACACATTTTGCTTAACCGAGAATTGCTTTACCGAGAATTGCTTAACCGAGAAATGTACATTGTCAATACTGGACTAAATGATGAATTGCTGAATATAATGCTATTAATATATATATAACTTTAACAACTTAGTAAGTGTGTTTCTGTTTACTTATGTTTCTATGTTTCATCAATATGATTTTAAACAAGTTGTACGATTTTACCTCATTTTTCTAATTAATCAAACTCAAACTCGTACATAACAATAGTGTAAAACTAGATTTTAACTTGAATAAATAATGTAATTATTTGCCGGGTTCTGTATGCTAAACTATACATATATAATAAACAGAAAATTACTCAATTTATGACGTTTAATATAATTAAAATGATGTACATTACTTATTTAGCTAGTTAATAATCCTAACTCAGTCCTGTTAAAAGAGGTCAATAGAGGTAAGTAGTATAAAAATGACAGTTCTGGAACAGAGGCACAGGAGGCATCGGAGGCACCATTACAGTCTGCGTTACGTCACAGTTTATATTTATGACTCCACCCTAGCCAGACTGGTATAATCCAGAGGTAAAGTCAAGCATGAGGGTAGTTAAACCTGTTAAACTCTACTTTACTCTGCTCTACTCTTTCGCGAAAAAACCCTTTCACAAGTGGAATGTTACAGTTTGTATCGATCCTCGATGCTTCCACTAAAAGACCAATCCCAATAATCAGCTGTTTTTGTTTTTAAGTTTGCTGTGCAAACACATTAAATATAAAAATTCTAAGTCTTGATATCTTTAGGATACCAAAAATACTGAATTAATTTTGAAATCAAACTGAAAAATCAAACTTTTTTTAACGAATTTTGGTTTTCTTAAAACTTACAGACTTGATTTACGATTTGCGCTGACAATGAATCTGAAATCCAATTTTCAATTTTTACGTCAGTATTATTCAATATCAAAATTTTTTAGCTTAGCCAATAACCAATAATTTTTATGCAATTGGCCCTGGGCAACCAATTGATGGCAGACAAGTGTTTAGCGTAACTGAAAATACACAGAACAACTTTGGTTCAAAATCAAGGAAAAGAATTCTGGTTCCCCTTTGTCTGCCATTAAGTTTATGTTTAAAAATTAAAGCTTTTTAAATCTAGGGTCCTATTTCTTTAAAGGTTTAAATAATCGGATTAAACGGATTAAAAATCAGCCGGATTAAAACGATAACGGCTGTTTCTTTAATGCAGGATTACAAGGATTAAAATTGACTCGCTTAATCCGACCATTTTTAATCCTCGGATTAAACGAGTTGATATTTATTAAAGATAATTAAAGAAACTGCGATTAAAAATTCTAATCCGCCAACTTGTAATCAGTTTAAGCCGCGTTGCTGCACGAGGACTAAAAACTAGTTGAAAATGCAGGAGACGGATTAAACGACGTAAAACTAATCTTTAAAGGAATAGCGATTATATAAGCAGGTCGGAGTAAAATTAACTCTTCCATTTTTTAATTCGAAGTGTGAATAAAGAAACAGGATTAGATTAGAATTTTAATCCTAGGTGCATTAAAGAAACAGGATTAAATTTAATCCGTTTAACTAGTTTAACTCGCTGGATTAAATTTTAATCCGTTTAATCCGAGGTGCTATTTCTTTAATGCGGATCAATTTTAATCTAATCCGTCCAATCTTTAATGAAATAGGGCCTAAATTTTTTGACAAATCGATCATTAGTCTGATCAAACAGTTCCATACCAAATGGAATGGAAAATGTAAAGGAAAAGAGAAGTGCCAAAACCTCAGCCGATGACGGGGACACACTTTTGTAGAAACTAGAAATTCATGATGTTCCTACAACTCTAAGAGCGGAAGGAAAGCAGCGTTACTGTAAAACGTTAACAAATTTTCAAACCAGTTCAGCTTACTCCTTGGTCTATTTTCCTTAACCCCTTGTTTCTTGGCGGCAGAGGGCCAGTACCGAGACCGGGCTGAATGAATACAGGTTTCGTTTTTTATTCCACCCGTGCTTACCTGTCTGGCCGTAAGTCTGATTCAGCAATATTATGTTTAAGTAATTATATATTTAGCTTACCTTAATATGTTTAATTAGGTTTATTTAATTAGGTTATTTAAATATTAACTTAAAATTCACCTTGCTACGATTTATTTTCTATTTTTATAACAGGAACAAAACTTATTCACATAGTATTCCGAATTATTTTAGAAATATTGCTTCAGGCAACATAACATTGTGAGAAAATTGGTCTGTATGTTGGTAGGCCACGCCACACAAATTTATTCATGTTATCATATTCTTCAGGTCCAGGATTCTTGCGTGCTTCGTGTTTCACAGGTATATATGCGGTTTTAGATATTTTCTCGGTTAAGCAATTCTCGGTAAAGCAAATTCTCAGTTAAGCAAATTCTCGGTAAAGCAAATTCTCGCTTTTGCAATTCTCGCTTAAGCAATTCTCGGTAAAGCAATTCTCGGTTAAGCAATTCTCGGTAATGAATGTAAACCGTTCGCCTATCTGACCAAAAAATGTAGAAAGCGAAATTGTTTGCTTTATATCTCGTAAACGCTTCAAGATAACTGCCATAAATTATATATTTTCTGAACCGGAATGATGAGATCTTTCTTCTCGTGAAAAAAATTTTTTGAAATTTCCCGTGCGATTTCAAAGGGTGCCGCTTTTATATGTCTAGAAGGATTGGTAAATGCTACACCCACGATTTTTTCAGGAAAATTTTCCCCTTGCCCGAATGTCCTACACACCAAATTTCAGCTTTGTTGGTTGAAATTTGCTTGAGTTATTCCATTTTTTAGATTTTCAAAATCCTTTGATCTTTGCCGCTTTTTCGACTTTGACTGGTTGTTACTCACCACTCGCTCAACGAAAAAAATTTTTTGATTGGATTTTCAGGACCGCCTGGGTGTCCGCTTTCATCTGATATACGTGGTATTTCAAAATTTGAAAGTCGATTTTTTCGAAAAATACCACTTTTTGACCCAAAATTCCGGCAAAGCGAATCCACCAAAAGTGAATAAAAATAACATAATCATAAAGTTCATTATGAGCTGACTCCAACGATATAAAGTTTTCGTGGCTACGACTTATATTGCGCCAGCAATGAATTTTTAAACATTTTCCTTATTTCAGCTGGTTTTTGCTAGTTTACGCTGGTTCAGGTAAATCTAGGCGGCAACATCAAAGGAAGCCAAAAACCAGCTTGAAATAAGGGAAATGTTTAAAAATTCATTGCTGGCGCAATATAAGTCGTAGCCACGAAAACTTTATATCGTTGGATTCAGCTCATAATGAACTTTATGATTATGTTATTTTTATTCACTTTTGGTGGATTCGCTTTGCCGGAATTTTGGGTCAAAAAGTGGTATTTTTCGAAAAAATCGACTTTCAAATTTTGAAATACCACGTATATCAGATGAAAGCGGACACCCAGGCGGTCCTGAAAATCCAATCAAAAAATTTTTTTCGTTGAGCGAGTGAAACTTGAACTTGAACCAGTCAAAGTCGAAAAGGCGGCAAAGATCAAAGGATTTTGAAAATCTAAAAAATGGAATAACTCACGCAATTTTCAACCAACAAAGCTGAAATTTGGTGTGTAGGACATTCGGGCAAGGGGAAAATTTTCCTGAAAAAATCGTGGGTGTAGCATTTACCAATCCTTCTGGACATATAAAAGCGGCACCCTTTGAAATCGCACGGGAAATTTCAAAAAAATTTTTTCACGAGAAGAAAGATCTCATCATTCCGGTTCAGAAAATATATAATTTATGGCAGTTATCTTGAAGCGTTTACGAGATATAAAATAAACAATTTCGCTTTCTACATTTTTTGGTCAGACTTTAGTTTTGTCTCGAATTTAAGCTTTAGCGGAGTAGCATTGTCACGTGTCCCAACGTCGCTATGAAACCTAGTGAGCTGATGTTTCAGCTCTACTGTAGCTATATATATTTTTAAGAAATCTGATATCCACACAAACTGTTAAATTTTATTTTAATTTTACTAAAATAGGTTTAGACAGTCTAAAAAATAAATTACAAATCGAAACATGGTTGTTCAAGTCAGTGCTTGAATATTATTTGAGATTTAGAAACTAATTGCTAGTTAATACAAAATTTATTTATTTTAGAATTTAAGTAGTAATACCAAAACAAGAGTTTGATAACATTTTCATTAGTTCTTCTATAATTACAATACCTCAATTAAAGTTAACTATTAACTTCCTCCATTAAACTAATAAAAGCCTATAATCAGAAGCATTGGTAAGCTTTTGGCAATGTGCTTCTTGGTAAAAGTAAACTCAACTTTTATACTTCATTAGTTATCATCTCAAAGTAAAATAGTCCATATTGGACATTTGTTTGTATCTGGTGGTGACCAAAATCTGGAGCAGCAACAAAGGTCTAAAAGGAGCATCGAAAGAGTAGAGTTCAAAGGTTCTAAAACCAAAAATGTTCATTTCGGTGCCCTTTCTCCAGCCATAACAACCAATCCGGTGTGTCGATTACTGAAAGAATAATTGCAAAACCCAAATGTTTCTTATCTTTGCACCTAAAAATGGGGGACTGGCACCAGAATGTGACAGGCACAGGACATATATACTTGTCAAATTTCATTGACTTTCATAAGAAGGTGACTAAAACCAGGATCCGTTTCAGGATCAGGATCGGGTCTCTAAAGACAGAATCAATTTCAGGTACTCAATCAATTCATCAACTTGACAAGTATATATGTCCTGTGCCTGTCACATTCTGGTGCCAGTCCCCCATTCTTAGGTGCAAAGATAAGAAACATTTGGGTTTTGCAATTATTCTTTCAGTAATCGACACACCGGATTGGTTGTTATGGCTGGAGAAAGGGCACCGAAATGAACATTTTTGGTTTTAGAACCTTTGAACTCTGCTCTTTCGATGCTCCTTTTAGACCTTTGTTGCTGCTCCAGATTTTGGTCACCACCAGATACAAACAAATGTCCAATATGGACTATTTTACTTTGAGATGATAACTAATGAAGTATAAAAGTTGAGTTTACTTTTACCAAGAAGCACATTGCCAAAAGCTTCTTATTCTATCACTATTTGCTCTATTTATTTACTAAGGGACGAATGGTTGCATTATTTTTTTGATAATGTAACGATCCCCCATAGAATTCTAACTTTGGTTCACTGCACACCGGGCAATTGATTACGGCAAATAATTTATCAAAATATGATTTTACTATGTTATCAAAAACTTCTTCAACAATCTGCAACTTACACGTTTAACGACCGGCGAAGCAGTGATAACACTTAGTGCTATCAGAGATGATAAAGCCAAAAGAATATTCATGTTTCCTAAAAGTAAAAAAATTTCCTGAGACAATAGCGAACAAAGAATGTTAGACTTTGCTTCTTTCGTTTGGACTAGACGCCCATTCTGATTTATAAACTTGAAAAACTTTACCTAAAGTGCGTAAGTCAGTTCGAAGAGGATTTGATTCGAGACTCCTTTCCTTAGTTTAACTCAAAAATTAAAAATCTCAATACATCATGATCTATTTTGGCTCTTAAAATTCGCAGTGCCTTCATTTAAATACGAGCTCTAATCGAAATCCCACCTTTAGAAACTAGAAATTTTAAACAGAAAAAGAGTCGTTGAAGACACAAAACTCCAAAGTTTAGTAGTTTAGTAGAAAACACCGGAAACCGTTCACTATGTTTATTTATATATCCTGTCACTAATTTAAATTTAAAGTGCAGCAAACTTTCAATACTGCAGCAACAAGTACCTCGGGGCAACACCGTCACCAACAAGTATATACTGATACGAGAAATTAAAAAATTACGAGTTTCCTGTTTTATTAATTTGAAGGCAACAAACGAAACTTGTCAATGCAAAAAAGTAGTTTTTTGTTATAACTTGCAAATTCGAAAGTTCACAATTTTACTAAATTAAACTGTTGCAGTGACAGTGACTGCGTGCTTCAAATGAGTTCAAAGAATCATAAACTTCTTGTTCTTATATTCATTTGGCAATTGCATTATAAATACTTCAAAATTACAGTTAGGAAATTGCAATTGCCGGAACATGTTTGTCCATTTGACGAGATTTGAACTTTGAAAGTTCAGTGCCAATAGTTTGTTAAATATCAGCAACCCAGAAAGGTTGAAATCTGCGTAATAAGTTGGTCCCGCTGTTTGCTTGCGTGGCGCAGCGTAGAGCTTTCTACTTCTAACTAGTGTTTGAGGCCGGCCGGCCTAAGCCGGCCGGCGGCCGGCCGCCGGCCGACGACTTTGGCTCGCCGGCCGGCCGCCGGCTACCGGCCGGCCGGCCGCCGGCTGGGATACAAATCTCCAATTAGAAATTTACAAAATAAAGAAACTAACCGTAAAATGAACTCCAAATCTAGTTATCTAATTATCTAGCTAATTTTCTATGCTATGCTGTGCTATTTTTCTAAGATAACATTCGAAAATAAATATCTTACAAGTTATAATACTGCACTGCAAATTGCTTTAGGCCGGTAGCCGGCCGGCCGATGGGCTCGGCGGGGCCGGCCGGCGATCGGCCGGCCGGCAGCCGGCCGGCGGCCGGCCGGTGAAACCCCGGCCGGCCTCAAACACTACTTCTAACCCAATGTTTGCGGTTTTCTTCTCGTCAGTCAATTCTGATTTCAATCTTTCACATGACAGGACCTTGCCGCATAGGAGATAAAGTCTTTTACGATGCCTGGAAATGGCGGAATTGCAGGTCTTGAGATAATTGGTTTAGTTTATAATATGGTGGTCCTAGTGGTTCTAAGGGTTCTAGGTAGTTGATGTGGTTTATGATTCTTTGGTTTGATATAAAGGCTCCCGGCTTTGAAGAAGAAATGAAGTATATATAATATGGCCTCGGATTAGGAACCAGCCAGCCGGGTAGCCGCCCTTAGACCACATTGGAGCCTTCATTTGAGATCCGACCTGCAATTCCTGGAGAATTGGAGCTGAATTTTGATTAGCAAGGGGCATGTGTTAAATATTAGCAACCCAGAAAGGTTGAAATCAGCGCAATAGTCTAGTCTTGCTGTCCGGGGCTGTGGCGCAGCGGTAGAGCATTCAACTTCTAACCCAAGGCTCGGCAGTTCGACCCCCGCCCTGGACACTTTTCTTCTCATATTTCAATCCTGAATTCAGCCTTTCACAAGTGTAGATTGCAGTTGGAAACATACAAATTAAAGGAATTCTTGCTTAGGTTTTGGGGACCTCTTCTGGAAAGACAGAGTTAAAATTAACTCCTTTAACTCTACTCAAGCTTGCTTTCCCAGTCAATTGTTTCATGAAACGGATAGAGTGAACTTTAACTCATTTCAGCTCCGTTCAACTCTTTCGTGAAAAGGTCCTGGACATTAGTTCATTCCTTTTAGATGACATACTGCTCAAGAATTTTTTTAATAAAGGTGCTCAGCATTTGTCGGGCACTCATTGAGGCCTATGTAATGCTACCCTCCGTAGTTCTTGCAGAAAGATGGACAAGAGGCGGAGCGGCGAAGGTCAAGGATAGAAAACATGACCCCCAAACAGTTCCGACGTACGGTTATTTCAGTCACCCCCAAGGCGCCAATGTTATTCCTACCAACCGAGGCTGCCCCCCGCAGATCAACAGTGACTAGGACGACGGAAAGCTACTTGAACCACTCGGATGGTTCGGGGACTGAAAAACGGGAAAAAGAGAAGCGGGTGGAGTGGATGGCCGAGATCTTAGACAGGAAAGAAGGAAAGTCCATCAAATTCTCTAAGAAATATTACAATTAAGATAATGTTGTCCTTGATTAAGATTGCATCTCTCACTGTGTGAATAGTGATGTCCAGTCTCAAGATACTGCAATGAAATTGCAGAGGAATATGCTATAAGCTTCCGGAACTGCGGAATTTGTTATCTCAGGAGTGTATTTCTATCGCCTGTATCCAAGAGATATTCTTAAACACCAAGTACTCTCCCTTATTCCCCGGCTACACCGTTTATCGGGCTGACAGAAGAAAGCATGGCGGAGGTTTGTGACCCTGGTTTCTAACCAACTAACCAGCAGACTGCATGTTTTGCCAGCGCCTGAAGGGTTGGAGGTGGAGTGGGTCGAAGTGTTGGTTGGGAATCATATGCTGAACATTCTTTCATTAATTTGTACTGTGCCAATAGTAACAATTTAGACTTGGCATTTCTGCATGGAATCAGTGGGAATTTACTTGTGCTGGAGATTTTAACTCAAAGAACTGTGGATGGGGTTACGGCTCTAGCGATCCACGAGGCATCGCCGTTGCTCCAGTTGCCGATGAACTAGACCTGGTCAATGCACAAGAAACACATACAACGAACACTTACATTTTTGGAAAAGACCACACCGTGAGATATAACCCCGACGTACATTCAAGAATTTACTATATACTCTCTTCTTGAGTTTGAGCATCCAGCGCCTTAACATAATTTTAACAGCTGTTCATAGATTCATGAGTTTAAATTCCAGCTTCATTGACTGAAGCAAGACCATAACTCCAGACGGAAGCTCCACAGAGGAGACTATTGCAGACCCATCCGTCAATGCGGCGCCTTAAGTCACTCCCCCAATTCCACAGAATAATTAGATAGAGTTTGTTTTCAATGAATCTTTGTCGTTACTCCTATCGTTTCGCTTCTGTGCCGTGCCGGCCGAGTGGTTAAGGCGTTCGACTTAGGATCCGATAGTCCGAGGTTAGAATCCCCGCTGCCACAAAACTTTCACAAATCCCCTTGAGCAAGGGACTAAGCACATACCGGTTCGCCGTGAGCTCTAGCCAACCCAGCTATCCATCCTTAATTGGTCGGTAAATGGGTACCACTATTGTGGGAAGGTAACAGGAGTCCGTGTAGGGCTTAAAGCCTTGAAGGGCCGGCCCCCCTTCCATGGATGTAGTCATCATTTGAGGTGACACTCCTGGCTCTACGGCTGGGAATCCGGGGATGAGCACCGGCACCCCATTGTAAAGTTTTGGCCCCAGAGGCAGGATAGTTGGCGACCAAAGACCTTTACGGGGGTGCTATGCGCTATAGGTTGAACACGCAACCTGGACTGGAGATAGTTCCAGGCCGGCCAATGACAAGCCTCGCCAACGAGATTCGACCTAACGTGGCCCTAACTCAAAAGTGACTGCCAGATTTATATTTAGAAAAGTTACCTACCGAACTAACTAAAAACTAAGCCCTAACCTAATAAAAGACTAGGCCAAGTGGCCGTGTATAAAATTTATTGAAAGAGTAATTTAATAGATACGAACAGAAGAAGGAAATTTAGTAAATAAGTGGAATTTTGAATATAAGGCGAATAAATTTAGGCACCCTCGCATAGCAAATTTCAGGAGTCCCCCATCCAACCTATCCCCAGGCTGGGAGGCTTCTACTTTTCCTCCCCGAAGTTCGAAGCACTAGGGGACTAAAGGGTTAAGCAAAAGTTACTTACTAACCTGGAACTAGCAGGAAAGTAGGCTTGAGAAAATCCAATTACAATACCCTAAAAGTGAGAAATGTCCCCCTTTTAAAGCACCAATTTTGGAATATGCAAATTAGTTTATGCAAATTAGGTAAAACTTTCTAGACGAAAACGTAGACAAGGAAGTGTAACAAAACACGTGAATATTTGACAGAAATTGGAAATGAAAGTTTATATATGCAAATTAGGTAACAAGAATTTTGTCAGAAGGCCATCCCCGCCGTACTCTAGTACGCCGTACCTAGTACTCTAGTACGCCGTACCCGCCGCACCATAGTCCGGCCGGCCAAAGGCCCTACCAAGAGCTCCAAGGCTTGCAGCTCCCCAGGGCTTAAGTCCAAAGTCCTTGCAGGTACGCCTTGAATAGTCCCAGTGCCGAGAACTGGGACACAACTGGTGAACAGGCTCATTACAGAACACAAGACAAGCAAGTAGGGGTGACTCTTACTAGCCACACAAGTGAGCAGGACTACTCGTCCCCAGGGCTTAAGTTCAGAAGCCCCGCATATACGCTTTGGACTGCCCCAAAGCTCAAACCAGAGACCACAGGTAAGCTCCATTGACCCGCCATACTATACCATTGAAGAAGAAGAAGAGTCCAGGCAAACTGCTTAGCCCACTTCGTGAAGCTACCACACGATGTGAGGTCTATGGCCATGATCCGGCTCATAGCATAGCTTTGCGAGGTCAAGAGGCTCTCACAGAAAATACCCTCCTGCGGGTGAGCATGGACAGGAGAGGCTCCTCCTGTGTGCGGTCGTTGAATCGTCAAAGCTGTAGTTTTGCTGGAACAGAACCTCAAAGCCCGGCAACAGCTCAACCTCGTTTCCAAGGGAGCCCATTAATGAATGGAGAGCCTTTATTCCGGCAACCTCACAGCTAACTGAGGTGGTGTTACAGCTTTCGTGCTGGTACATGCGTTGCCTGTCTCGACATCCGAGTTGGCGCTGCAGACTCCGCCCTCAAATCAAGGCGAACTGTTGAAAACCAGTTAAGGATCCAACCACTTTTCTTCTGTTAACATAGAAGCGGATTCTGCTATGTCTAGTGGAGAAAAGGATATTGCTCCGTGCCATAGCCGCCAGCAGGACACCTTTCCACCAGATCCATTAAGCTGCTAGCCTGAGCAGAGGGATCAGAGGCTCCTGTCCCCTTATGCTGAGCTGCAGTCTCATATCTCTAGTTATCAAAAAAGTTTTGAAATTCGTAAAAAAGGTTAAAATTAGGCAATAAACTGATAAAAATTTAAGACAAATTGCAATTTTAGGTTTAAAAATGCATTAAAATGAAAGGCGAGGCTGAATTGGGAGAAATAAAAGTGATTTTAGTTATAAAAGTTAAGTTTGCTAAAAGATTTTAATTTTTCGTACCCCGGAAAATACATTGGCTTCCCTAAACCCGGGAAATTCGCAAAACTTGCTTTATTTCTCCCGAAATCCGGGAAAAATTGCCTTCCCAAACCAGAGAGAAAGCAAGTAAAATTTTAAAAGGGTTGCAGGCCGAAACTGGCAGCATATTGTAAAGTTTTGGCCCCAGAGGCTGGATAGTGGGCGACCAAAGACCTTTACGGGGGTGCTGTGCGCTATAGATTGGACACGCAACCTGGACTGGAGATAGTTCCAGGTCGGCCAACGACAAGCCTCGCCAACGAGATTCGACCTAACGTGGCCCTAACTCAAAAGTGGCTGCCAGATTTAAATTTAAAAAAGTTACCTACCGAACTAACTAAAAACTAAGCCCTAACTAAATAAAAGACTAGGCCAAGTGGCCGTGTATAAAATTTATTGAAAGAGTAATTTAATAGATACGAACAGAAGAAGGAAATTTAGTAAATAAGTGGAATTTTGAATATAAGGCGAATAAATTTAGGCACCCTCGCATAGCAAATTTCAGGAGTCCCCCATCCAACCTATCCCCAGGCTGGGAGGCTTCTACTTTTCCTCCCCGAAGTTCGAAGCACTAGGGGACTAAAGGGTTAAGCAAAAGTTACTTACTAACCTGGAACTAGGGCTTGCAGGAAATTATTCTTGAGAAAATCCAATTACAATACCCTAATAGTGAGAAATGTCCTCCTTTTAAAGCCCCAATTTTGGAATATGCAAATTAGTTTATGCAAATTAGGTAAAACTTTCTAGACGAAAACGTAGACAAGGAAGTGTAACAAAACACGTGAATATTTGACAGAAATTGGAAATGAAAGTTTATATATGCAAATTAGGTAACAAGAATTTTGTCAGTAGGACATCCCCGCCGTACTGTACACCATGTCCTGTGGCAGGACGGGACGGAGATATTCTCCAGGGGTCACCTTTACCTTTTTGCCTTTACTCCTATCGTTTCGCGACGAGACACGAGACACGCCAATGAAGTCCAAATGTTTTTCCATCCGCTACTGTGATTTGCCCCTTCACATCAAAGAATCCCAGACAGTGTAATTATGAGGTTCTTATTCTCTTGCGTTCTGGTGAAGAGAGTCAATACGTTTCGATGTGGTTGCGCGCCGACGCCACCAGGAGGGTTTTGCTTATGCGAATGCAAGGACATCATCGGACTAGAGCTGGGGCCGATTCCATTGGAACCGGACACACCCAATCCCCAAATTTGACCCCAGTTAACAAAGTAAGTTCCTCCGCTGTTTGTGTTCTAAAGTTCGAAACAAATATACATTACACGTACATACGAACTACACGTTTTCGAGCTTAAGGGGGAGGTGGTTTTGGGTCAAAATCGATACTTGCGGATTTCGCTCATTTTTGCACACAACATAGGTACATATTTTCTCAAAAAAGACAAAATATGATAGTTCGAAACCAAACGGTAACAGCGATATTCAGGTTCAAAGTTTGCAAACTTGAAAATTGCTGTGAGTTGCCTTCCAAGATCATGTGGAGACAAAGCGGCAGCGAAATTGGGGTCGACTAATATAGAAAATTAATACTGTTGGTTGGCTAATATTTCACTGCTAAAATGACTGCGGCACAGCCACTCAGTCATTCGCAATGCAATATTCCATCGAGAACTGAACCTTTTCAGCTAACTATACCCTCAAATTTTAACTTGCTATAACTTGCAGATACTACATTTTTAAACACACAGTTCTATCAGAACAGTTGTTCAGCTCATCATTAGCTATCGAATGATACCAAATTTGTCATTTTGGAAATTTCAAAAATTGACTTGTGACATATAAGAGATCAAAGGAGCCGACACGACAAAAAAGTTCTATCTTGAAGCATTTGCCTTTACCATAATGTCCGGCAGGCATTGACAGTCTTATGTGCCAATTTTTGCGACTTTCGAGTAGTGTTGTTGATCGGCCGGGTGGAAAACGGCCAGCCGGCGGCCGGCCGCCGGCCGGCCGGCCGTTGACCGGCCGGCCAAGAGGTGCACTCGGCCGGACGGCCGGCCGCGCTTATATTTCAGCGGTTTATCAAAATTTTCTCAGGAAATCGATTTTAAGTTGTGCTGACACATTTTCATATCTTGATTTCTTATTCTGGCACTCATGGGTCAGCCTTCCGGCCATTTTTAGTCTTTGATTCGTCAGCCGACCGTTTTTGGCCGGCTGGGCCGTCGAACGGCCTGGCCGGCCGGCCGTCTTCAGAAGGTCGGCCGGCCGGTAACGGCCGGCCGACGAAGATTTCGGCCGGTCAACAACACTTACTTTCGAGTGGGTAACGAGTGAGAAATTATTAAAAGAACGTGAAAATTGTGCAATGTGATGATTTTTGGCAAAATTAGCACATTTTGTGGCAAGTTTTTTGAGAGCACTACAAATGATAAAAATTAGCAACTACTGTCATAAGAATTCTGTGTATGCGTAGAGTGCAACTATCTATAAGCGATTTCTGTAGCTTTTGCCAATCGTGCAGGAGGCGAAAATGTTTTGCTGGTCCTGTTTTTTGTGATACAAAAAGGACCGATTTTCCAAAATTTTGACTTTGAAAAATCGCCAAAAATCCTCCACTCAACAGAAGGGTTATTTCCACTCTCTGATATGTCCTTAACATGAACAAGAGAGTTGTAGCGCTGTATCTCTCATACAGCGAAAAATTTTTCTGCCACGAATTTCGTAACCTAACTTTTTCATTTTCCCATGTTTGACACATGTCAAGGTCACCTTTAGGAGCGTATTCCGTTTGGACCCCGCACTAGTGCTGTTGCCCGGCCGGTTTTTGACTCTGCCGGCCGGACCCGGCCGAGCTTGTCAACCGGCCGGCCGGGTCCAACAGGCCGGCCGGTCAAAAAAGGCCGGCCGGTACCAGTTTTGCCCTATTTTTCGTGTATTTTGCAAAATATTTAGCATTAATTGATGCATAGTTACTGCTGGTTATGTATAACAGATAAAAACAAGTAGTATCCTTTTTCTGAAGACCGGCCGGCCGGCTGCTTCTGACCCGGCCGGCCGGCCGGATTGTCGGCATAGTGAGGCGGCCGGCCGCCCGGGTTTTCCTCGGCCGACCAATAACTCTACCCCGCACCCGCGTAGGAGCGGAGTGAGAGGGTCAAATTGGGGAGGGCGTAGGCCGATAGCGAACACCAGTTTTGGCTCTCACTGCAGTGCAACGCTTCTCTTACTCTTTTTCATTATGTACTATTGCAGACAAACGTGTGAGGGTAAAACACTGTTTTAGGCTTCCGTGTGCAATGTAAATAACACCACACCACCGGAATTAACAGCCTTGGTTGTCTCCCCCTAACTCTGAAAAACAATATCTGGCTAAACTTGTAGGGTTTTAGCAAGTCTCAAGATAAAAATAGCTAATTAATCACGCCGGAAGCATATTACTAGTGAATTCTAGCTAGCCAAGGCGTGATAACAGCTAAACTACGGCCAACCAACAGCCATCCTATTGTCCGAGAGCTGACCAACGCCAAAATACGACCAAGGCAAAGCAACGCCAAGCCAACCAGGAAAAATTTGGACCAATCCCAATACTACCCCTCGTAAAGTAGGACAGTCCCAATAATAAGGAAGGAAAATAAGGACGTAAAGTAGGACAGTCCCACCCTAGTAAAAGTGGACCAATCAAATTTAATCAATAAATATAAATAATAAACCATAATAAAACAAAAAATGCAATAAACTATGCATAGTAAACCATATACTTGTACAATTAGACTAGTTTCTTAAGACATATTTAAATCGTTCTAGCAACAGACCAACATCCCCATCGCTAATATCACAGTGAAAAACCAATCGGAGGGTGTCGTCTGAAACTGGTAGACACAATACCCGTGGAATATTTGAGCCTGGCAATTCCTACAATAAAGGAAAACAAATAATATATATACAAGTAATATATAGTTATATATATACAAATGGACAACTTTCATACAAAATGTTGTACTTAAAATTAGCCAGTATATACTAAGCTAGGAACAGCATAAGACTTAGGAATCACGAAATCAACAGTGTATACAACTGAAGCTCTTCAGTAGCTTGTACCTTCTTTGCAACAGAAATTCGGTCGGAAAATTCCCACTCAGTTTGTGAGTCAATGATTTATTATGCATTTTATCGCAAATATGTGAGCAGTCATTTCAGGTGCTGTGTGAACACAGTATGTATTAAATAAAAAATCGGAGCCTACAGGCTTTAATTATTATTTTGGTGATCTCTAACATTCTGGTACCCGTTCCGGATTTCTAGGTTAAACGATGTCATAGATTACTTGAAAAGAAATTTTTGGTTTTTGGCATTATTATTTAGGTAGGCAGTCAAGCCACTGGGTTGATTGTTATGGCTAGCAAAAGGTAAACGTTTTTGCTTTTACAACCACTGAGCTATTTGTGGTTATGACCGTATAAGTCAGTGAGGGGAGCAGAAGAATCGACGCTCGGTTGGAGTTATCCTTCCACGTACTCCCTGGGGCGCCTCATCAGCGTGCCAAACGGATTCTGAATTTGCCGTGAATTATTGCAAAGTTAAAATTAATATTGTAAAATTGAAAAAATTTGAATTTAATTCAAGAAAAGCTTTGAAAATTTTAGACTTGAATCCCAAATTCCAGGCCACGATGAGGTGTCGACCCCGGTCACGGTAGTGGCGGCCCGGTGCATCCCTGGTACATACATGACATACCTGAGCAAGTCGTTGAGCAAAGGTTGAGGCATCACAGAAATTGGAGGAGATCTTGACCATAAGAATGTTGGTTCTGACAAGGTTCAGATCAATGCTGAGCACTCCGCCCCGGTTCATCTCAGCAGACATCAGCTCTGAAATAGGTTGGAACAGAAAACTAAACAGGTATGAAGCAATGACACGAGATAGGCAAGCAAACAACCACGGTTTTTTTTGCGTAAAATACTGCGTATTTACGCAGTCGAGCTTAAAAATACGCAGTCAAAAACAAAAATACGCACCAAAATACGCAGCCGAAAAATTCGGTAGTAGGAATTTCTAGAGTGCTCTAAATTAATTTCGTGAGACAATTTACCGTAGTTTGGGCTCTGGCTTCTTCTGGGGGGCTTCCGCTCCCCAGACCCCCCACATATCTCTTCGATTCTCCTTCCGTCTACAGTTGATTATACTTTCTCTCTAAGCCCACGTTGTACCATGCGATGCTTTTCTTTCTATTTGATTTGATATAGTGTATAAATTAGTGTTGGGATTGGCCGAAAATTTCCATGGTTGGCTAGGCTTGGCTTGGCCGGAGTTTCAAGTTGGCCGGCCAATTGGCCGTTGCCCGTTGGCCGGCCATTGGCCGTTGGCTGGCCAACGGCCAATTGGCTGGCCGTTGGCCGTTGGCCGATGGCCGGCCAATGGCCGTTTGCCGGCCAACGGCCAATGGCCAACGGCCAACTCGTTGGCCGGCCAACGGCCAATGGCCGGCCAAGCCAACTGGCCGAGATTTTCTCGGCCAACGGCCAATGGCTTGGCCGGCCAATGGCCGGCCATTGGCCAGCCATTGGCCGCACCGGCCAATGCACAACACTAGTATAAATTAATATCTTATATATATATATATATGTGTTCAATCAAGGGAACAGTAACTCTATTTGTCTAACCAAATATTGACTTAACTATTAAACAGTTCAAGGCAAAGAAGGCAAAGTTTTAAGAGCAGATTTACTCCGAAATTTAAAATTTTCTTCAACTTCTGGGGGGCTGCGCCCCCCAGACCCCCTGCGTATCTATTTTTCGTCACCTATTCATTCATGCTCTTACACCACAGAGAGAGCACGCAATTTAAACTCGAGCTAAGATTCTTAACGTTGTTTAAAACTCTTAAAAACAGCATTAATTCGACGCTAAATGCGTTTATAGCTTTTATAACGTTGAGAAGCGATTTTTGTAATTTTACGCAGTCGAAATTAAAAATACGCACTCGAAAACAAAAATACGCAAAATTTACGCAGGTCCGATTTTCAAAAAAAACCCTGCAAACAACCATAAGCAGCAAAACCAAAAAAGGTGGAGAACCAGGTTTATTTCTTGGCGCTTTTTTTGTTTAGGCAAAAAATCGTAAAAAATGACAAATTTAAGTGTTTTAAATCTAAAGTAGAGAAAATTTTGTTAAAAACAGACGAAACCGGAAAAATGGTTGAAAATTTAATATAAAAATGGAAAAATTTGGCAATTTTTGAAATTATGAGGGGATGGGGTCGTTTCATGGGGGGTCCCGCCCCTCCACCAGTCCTATAACCTTAATTGTTTTCATCACCAGAATTCATCCAAATTGTTGTCATCAATAAATAAAAAGAAAACAACCATATCTCAACGGGAGCAAACATCGTCACATAATTTCGTTTATTTATTTTACACACTATAAACCATTTTTAGACTGTAGGGAATATACTTACGTTCAGCAACATATCGGGTGTGGTTGTGGTCAGCCAGCAGTTGAGCATCGGCAACCTTTAAGGCTTCAATGGCAGCAGCGGCCAGAACGCCCACCTGGCGCATACCCCCGCCTAGGCCTTTGCGGAGCCGATGTGCTCTGGAAAAAACATCAGATTGGCTTAGGCCTAGGTTAGGATTAAATCACAAGTTCAAACATACTAATCAAAATTAGCCGCACAAGGGCTCATGTTTTTGACTAAAAAGCATAATTTGAAACTGTTTCCAACGCATATATACAATAGAGCTACAGTGTAGAGCATATTCCCACCTGCCCTGTCCTCCCAATGCGCACAGTTTTGCACCAACCAAACCTTATGCATTTTAGGGCCTAAAATTTAGGCGATTCATTAGAAAATCAGGGATTCTAAAGAAAAAGACGCATACGAAATCTTTTGGTACGCATTGTTTACGCACCTTTCAATAAAATCTTTACTACCAACCAATATAGAACCAGCAGGACATCCCAGACCCTAAAACAATTGCTTAAACCGATACACAAAATAAAATAAGTGCAAAATTAATGTAATCAGTAAGCAATCAACAGCCACGATTACCCAATTAATATTTCCTCACTGAAACCAAATTTCAATCTTGTCTCTTCAGTTTCAAATATTTCAATTTTATATAAAGAAACATAGAGGGGAAACACTTTTAGGATTCTTTACTTTACAGTACGTTACAGTATTACCGGTAGAGTTGTTGGTCGCCCGGTGTCAAACCGGCTGGCGGGCGGCCGGCCGGTCTTCTGAACCAGGACAATACTTTATATTATCTGTTATACTGAACCCGGAGTAACTGTATGCACCATTTAATGCCAAAAATTTTGCAACATAAACGAACATCAGGGCAAAACTAGTACCAGCCGGCCTGCTTTGAGTCAGAGTCAAAAACCCAACACTCTGGGTTTCTGGCTTATTTTTACTGGGGAGGGGTCCCCCACTCGGCAACCTCCCCCCCCCCCATTCGAGGTTCCCCCCATAAATTTTGACCTCCCCCCCATAACCCAAAAAATTGCCAGATTTCACCATTTTTACCATAAATTTTCAAAAATTTTTCCGGCTTCGCCGGAATTTTAACGAAATTTTCGCTATTTTAGCATAAAAACACCTAAAATTAGTCATTTTTAGCGATTTTTTGCAATTTTTACACAAAAAACGTAAAAATGTGCAATTTTTTTCCAAAAATATGCCCCCCCACACTTGGTGAGCCCCCTCCCCCCCATCCATGGGGGGCAACTTTGAGCCCCCCCCCCATATCGCTCCCCCCCATAAATTTTTGGCCTAAAAATAAGCCAGGGTTTACTTTACTTGGGGGGGCGCCCACCTTACTTTTCGTGTTCCCCCTCACTCATAAGGTGCTCAGGAAATGCCAAATTTTGCTAAAATTTTTCAAAAATCTTCCGGCTTCGCGGAAATTTTTGATCAAAAATCTTCCGGCTTCGCGGAAATTTTTGGTCAAAAATCGCCTATTTTGGTATTCAAACTCAATTTTTGAGCACTTTTTAGCATAGTTATAGAAGTATATGTAGAAAACAGGCTATTTTTACTGTATTTTTGGCATTTTTAGACTACTTTATTCCCCCTCTTTTCGACCTCCCCCCACTTTTTTGCCTAAAATAAACCCAGCTAATTACCAGACCCAGACCAACACACAGTCCATAAACCCCTTCACTTATACGCATAGTAACACATTAAACCACCACTGTTTATTCCTTCCTTCCTATATAAGATGACACTACTACCAAGAGTCCATGATATTCTCCTATATATTAGAAGAAGAGTAAGCCACTAGAGGGCTCCTCTTCTTGGCATTGCGTAACGGTGCTCCGACCACAAAACTCGAATGTTCCCCGTTATGGGGGGGGGTCGACAAGCATACCCCCCCCCCTCCGTTTGGTGAGGGGGGGGGTAGCCGAAAGTGGTCCCCGTTTGGGGGGGGTCGCTGAAAAGGGGTCCCCGTTTGGGGGGAGGTCGCTCAAGCAGGCTAAGTTTTGCTCATCCTGATTGGCTGTTGGCGACCCCCCCTCCAAACGGGGACCACTTTTTGTGACCCCCCCCAAACGGGGACCTCTTTCAGCGACCCCCCACCCAAACGGGGATACATTTTCGAATAGAACAAATAATCCTCTGCTCTACCCCCCACCAAACGGAGGGGGATATGCAATGTCGATTTGGTCGACCCCCCCCCCCAAACGGGGGAACATTCGCGTATTGTGGTCGGAGCACCGTTACGCAATGCCAAGAAGAGGAGCCCTCTAGTGGCTTACTCTTCTTCTAATATATAGGAGAATATCATGGACTCTTGCTACTATGAGACCTTTGAGAAGCACATAGAGACAGAGTCCGCATCTGCGACCAGGTCAGCCACGGAGACGCCCAGCGCCACAGCCGCGTTGTAGATCCTGGCACCGTCCACATGGATGGCCAGGCTGTGTCGGTCCGCCAGTTCACGCATATAAACACAAAGAGAAGAAAATTCACAAATAATATGGGAGACAAAAAGAGTTACTGTAGGCTAAAGAGATGAATGAAATTATCACATCCCATCCGCCCAGAGCCAAGGGAACTAGATTAGTTCAAGTTCCGTTTCCTTTTTTGTCAATTTTTGATAATGAAAGGTGCCTCCTGCTCTTCCTGTTGCTACAATTTCAATAGGAGTAATCTGACAAATCTGACAAAAACAGTAATCTGTAGACAGGAAGGTAGGGAATGTACCTGAGACATGTAGACGGGCGTCAACGGAATACCGCCGCAGGCATTATGGGTGTTCTCCAGACACAAGAGTCGGGACATGGGTTGATGCGTGTCCGTCACGTCACGAATTGACGCCTCTATGTCGCCAGCTGACAGGGTCCCGTCTGACGCGTTCGGCAACACTGACGCACTCACGCCCGCAAACTGGAAACAAAGCAGTATAGACCTTGTACATAGGTAACTAACTGCTGGCGTAAATACGTGCATAAAGCTGGCATTTTTTAGTGGGGAGGCCCAACCACTTTTGGCATTTAGCCCCCATCCCACCTTTTGGCGGTCGCCCAAACATGTCAAAAATTAAGTTTTTGAGGTCAAGGATTAAAAATTTTCTCAATATTTGGTAAACTTATGGACTTTTGAAATCATTCTAAGCTTAAGCACAGCGACTTTTTTGCGATTTTCCTAAAAAGTTAATTTTTCGCTAAAACTATAGGAACATATATCTTGCGCAAGCCCTCCCACTTCCCATGGGCTTATTCCAGAGAATTTGTCTTGGCGGAGGCTCTTTGGGGGGGCTATCGGGGGTGAGTCATTTTGGGGGGGGGGCGGCGAAACTTTTTCAAAATTTTCTAAAAACATGCCAAAAATTGCGCTATTTTTATAGTAATCGCCAAACAATAAGAGAACTTAGTGCTTAAATGGCAAAAATCGGATAAAAATCTACGGCAAAGCCATTTTTGAAAATTTGGCCTTCTGACCGATTTTTTCTGGTGGGTGCTTTGATATCAGGCAAAAGTTGAAAAAATGAGTCCTGAGCAAGGCGACGAAGGGTGTCGTCAAGCCCAGAAACTGAAATTGACATATCTAAGGCCGGAGAAAGACCAATTGGATCAGGCCGATGGGGAGTAGAAAAACGCAGGGGTGGGATAGGAACGGGCGGAAGGGGGGGAGTTAACCCCTCCTGTCGAAGCCGGAGGACTGGAGCCTGAGCTGAAGAAGCCGGAACCGCAGGGGGCTGGACCACCGGAGCCATCCGCGCTGAAATTTGCGAAACAGGCGGCTGTTGTTGCGGAAGCCTTGCTCGCACCGGGGTGGAACTCGGAAGAGAAAGCGTCACAGGTGGAGCAGATGTCGGAAACAGACTAGAGGTCGTGACCCCAGGAGTACCGGGACCACGATCAACAGAATAGCCACCACCCGGAACACGGCTAGAATCCATAGTGGAAGACTCAGACTGTCCAGGAACATGTGGCGGACAATGTGTGAGAGACTCCTGACTGCTAGACGCGCTTATACCTGACGAAGATGGAACAGGCTGCGCGATCGAAACCTCCCCTGTAGAAGTTTGAACCACAGTTTTGCGAAGTTTTGTAGTCTTCACCGGAATAGATACTGAAGCCGGCGGTAACAGGATCGGAACAGGCTGCTCCGGGAGCGGCGAAGCAGCAATAGTAACCGATGCAACAGAGGCAACGGCAGCAGCCGAAGCAACAGAAGCAGCGGCCGAAGCAACAGAAGCAGCGGCCGAAGCAGCAGTCCGGGCGGCTAGTCGCTCATAATATTTGCGTGAAGCTTCAGAAGCCTCGGAAGCCGTAGGCTTTTTGGGCGTATCTGCATACATGCCCAGTAGGTCATCCATGTGTAGGGTGAGACCGGAGCGCGCAGGAACGGAGCGATTCCTGAAATGAGGAGACCGCCCAGAACCGACCGCGCCCGCACCCGACCGTGGAGGTGACCTAGAGCGAGCACGCGGGTGTTCGTCGATTAACAAACGCCCAACAGACGTGTCCATAGGTGAAAGTGGAGAGTGAGGAGGAGTCCCCGGAGGAGAAGTTGGAAAACTTGCCAAATTCAACTGACTTGGCTGATGATCTACTGGTAGTTCCTCCGGGTCCTCATTTTCCTCAACCGCCCGGTAATCCTGCTCCTCCTGGAGTGCCTCTTTGGCACGCTTCGCAGCTCCCGGAACCTTTTCCGGCTTAGTACCTAACACCGCCGGGTTCACCCGGAGGGGCGCAGAGACGAAAATTTCCTTATCCCGGACTTCAGCCCCAGGAATCCGAGGGTTCTGTGCAGTGGAGACCGAGAGCTCCGGGCGAAGGTGTGCCGAGATTTTATCACCCTTACTCCTACCCTTGTTAGGCTCAAACTTGAGAAAAATCATCTGTGTAGGGTCGAAGGGAGGATCCGTAACCGGAACAGGTTTGGGATCAGAAACAGCTAGGCTCGACAATTCGCGTAGCGCTTTGTGCAGACCCTTCTGCCCGTAGGCTCGGTTCTTGCGGAGCACTAAAAAGTCCTGCTCTAAAAGAGGAGAATAAAGGCTCAGCATATGCACAGTCATATACGTATCCCTAATCTGGACCAGCCCGTACTCTAGAACAATTTCTTCCTGTAAAGGAGTGACAGAATTATCAGAAAGATAGGAGCGACGAACTCTGTCCGGAGGGTACTGCAAAAGAGTCTCCTGAAACCACTTGAAAGGCCGATCCAATCTCGTGCCAGGAGACGGCGGCTTCGCCGGATATGAGGAGATACCCTTTTGAGGATCACCCTTAGTATTCCAAATATGCGGGCCTTTCCGATGACATGGACCCCGCTGACGAAGACCAGAAGACAAGGGCCGCTCTGAAATGTAGTCGGCAAGATGATTCAAATCAACGATGGAATTTCTAGCATCGATGCCCAAGGTCGTGTACAGAACCCGAACCGTATCAACAGCACCTATAGCAAAAATTGGAAAAGGCGTGTTGTACAGGATGGGCTGCAAGCCGTATCTGATGAGCGACCAGGAAGGAACATCCATATAAATTCGAGGAATCAAAAACATAAAAACCTTGAAATTTGGAGCGTGCGTACATTGATTGGGAGCATGAAAACAAAGCGGATCAATTTCAGTAGAAAATTTGAGCGGGTGGTCCGGGACTGCAATCAACAAGATGGAGAGGGCTGGTCCAGTAGACGAATCTGGGAACGAACCTTGATGTTTCACATAGGAGAGAAAACGAGCACTATCTGCCATTTTATAGATGTCCTGAACCTTGGCGTAGAGCTGCTGGAGCCTAGAAATTATCGTGATAGTGTCACGAGAATCTCGAGGTTTTAAACTACTCGGCTCCCTTGCCCATTTCTGCACAGCGGCCTCCCAATTTTTTAGTTCCTGGGATTCAATGAAGGCCGGGATTGTCACAGGGTGAATGTCCCTATGCCTCAAAATTTCGTCCAGATCATCCTTGGGCTCATTTGAAGACCTAGCCGCTGCCTCTGCTGCACGACGCAGGACAGGATCCACCGCTGAACCTGACGAAGAACCGTTGCCCGCACAGCGGCGCAGACGCGGGGTCTTCGACAGGTTAGGGGGAAACGCCTGCGCCATGTTGAGAGTAGATACTGAGGCATCACTGGCAGCTCGACCCCACGTAGAACACCCCGGAGAAGTCGACGTCGAAGCCTTAGCCCTCTCTAGTTCGGCTTCAAGATAAATTTGGACTGTGGAGGGCTGATCGTCCTCCTCCTGAGCAGATTCCGCCTGCTGAGCATTACCTCCAGGAGCATCCGACTCCTCTGACTGAT